>VZTJ01004023.1:1091010-1125033 GCA_013397795.1 Orthonyx spaldingii | reverse complement strand
AGATTTCTGTTCTTGTGTCTCCCCACTATCCCATCCAGGAAGGACATGTCTTTTAGGCAAGTGTTCTGTGAATGTTTTTCTTCAGTCGTACCCATGATCTCATCCACCCTCCTCGAGAGGCGAAGGTGGGGCTGTGTTTGTTGAGCAGCCTCTAGTGGTTCCCTCAGGAGCCACCCATGGCTGGAACTGTGTGTGCAGCACAGGCAGCAAGGACCTGCTCACACCTGGCACAGAGAGCAGCTCAGAGAAATGCTCTGAAATTGTCATCTTGCCTAGAACATTGAGAAAACTGATGGGCCTTTCTATAGCCATCTTCAGTTTAACAGAGAAATTATTCTAGCAATGAAAAATCTTTATTAGAAACCAATAATTGGAATAAAACTTCCTATTACTGAGAGATTCCTGCTTAGGCTAATAATATCTTCTTCATTCCTAAAAGAGGTGGTCCTTGGGCAGCAGCAGTGTGAGCCAGCCTCCAGCTCCAGGGTTTGGTTCAGTGAGAGGTTGTGGTGGGTGGATGGGGAGAGGACGTGGACGGCAGGGGATGGGAGGAATGGAGCAACCACTGAGCTGGCAGAGTTCATCCCGGTCATCTTAAATTGCTGTGGAACTGCCCCGGACCCAGCAGAACCCAGGCTACCTGAGAGACCTGGAACTGGCCCAGGGGAAATAATCGTCTGAGGAAGATGGGGATCTCAATTAGATCTTACAAAAAACCAAGTCATACACTTTATACAGTTCAGTTAATATAATAGAAAATACATTCAGCATATGAAAGACTGAATATATATTAATCACGAAAATTATAATTATAAAATTAATTACAAAGGATTTAAAATAGTTTCTATTGTTTATAATTATAAAATTAATAATAAAGGCTTTCTAATTGTTGCCACTGTTTATGTTTAAATACATAAACTTGGTGCTCTAATATTCTGTTAGCTTGAAAACTTAATGTAAAGAGCTTCAAGCTTACATAGAAATTTTGGGTTCTGAAATTTACAAATCCATATCTAACTATTTTGTGATGATATTGATATTAATGACTTTTTCCAACTTTTAATACCATTTTTTCCCACTAAATATCAAGAAAAGAATATTCAGCAGCATATGTGTTAGTTCACGTGTAAAAACCAGTGACCAGCACAGCAAAAACCAAAAGTTACATTTAAAGTATCTACTTAATAACTCCTCTGACAACATAAAACTTTAAACTCCAGAAAGCTCCAACCATTTTTTTTTCAGCCTAGGTAGGATTCTGAGAAAAGATTTTTCAGCTGATTCTCCGCATTTGCATCCTAAAACTACTGCTGAAGCTCTTCCCACCAGTAATTAATTACTCAGTGCAACGGGCATGTTTTCAGTACAACCTGAGATCCACCAACCCTGCCCCGAGGGGAGAACAGCTGCCTCACCTGTCAGCATGCAGATATGTTTGGTATGCCCAGTCACATTCATGGCAAAGCTGCCATCCCACCAACAGAAAGATTAAGGTTTCCTGTTACTTTGAGGCACATTTTCAGGAGATCAAAACAATGGACTAAAGGGATACTCTCAAACTGGGAAACCAAATTTGCAAGATTTTACACTTCTACCAAAGATACTTTGAACCCCTAAAAAGAAAGTCATCTATTTGAGTTTCTAAAACCCTGCGTTTTGTTGTTTTTTTTTTTTTAAAGTGCACAATTGCTTTTGGGTGACAAAAACATAATTATTTTAGATAATTTTAAAATGTTCTGAAATAATATCTCATAAATCCAGAATAATGAATTTCAGAAGTCTTATTTGTGCTAAATTAAGGAATATACTTGTAGTCATTGCTTTGTTCTTATTTCTTGGTATCCCAGGCTGGTAGGCCGGGATATCCTCACAATGTGGGAAGTGCTAGGAAAGTTTGTCATCCACGATCTGAGAAACAAAATGATTAAATATCTGGACTCTCAAGAAATTGTGGGATGCAAATGGGATTATGGAACAAAAAACTCTTCACTAGTCTTCTCTACAGAGTGGTGGTGTCAAGGTTTTGCATCCTAACTTGGGCAACACAAGAGTTCACCCTCCAGAACTTTGTGCTTTGGAACAAAAAACCCCAAATGTGCTTGTGTCCTTTTTTTGTTTGGTAATGTGAAAGTTCCCCTTTTTTTTTCTTTCTCATTTCCATTTACCCCTAGTCAAACTGAGTATCATCTCCATTTTCCTTCCTTTCTTCCCAATAGAGGTGAGGGGGACAGTGGGTAAGATAACATAGGCTGGGACTGCAAGCATTAATGTTGTTCTTAGGATAATACAGGAATCTGCCTCCCAGCCACCAAGGCTTGGTTAGGGCATACATGGAGCCTTCACTATCAAAATGTCACTTATTATACATAATTTTTATCCTATCCTGAAGACATAAATAAGAAAGTGATTATAAGTGGTGTAAAATTACATTCTGAATCTGTCTACTGAGGAAATAAAGCATAAAGTGTAATAGTCCAGGCTGGGTTTAAGTTCCACATCCTTTAAGCCTCTTCTCTCTGCTGATGCTGAAAATCAAAGATCCAGTTCAGACAGATGTTTTTTTCATCAAGAAAACTGAAGTGTGAGCGATATCTATAAAAAATTTTTAGTGACACACCGGATTGTAATCAGCTTCATCGTTTAAAGCTGACTAATTCCAGTTAGAGAAACTTCCTCACTAGCAATGATTTTTCCTTGCACTTTCTGCCCTTCAAACTGATGGGCCGTTATTTGTGATGATGATGAAGCATTTACTTAAACTTCTGAACGGAATAGATATTATTTTGGAGGCTAGGGAAAAGAAATAACCTGTAGAACTACACCTGTAAATGTGTACTGTCCATTTGCAGATATAGCAAGAAAAATGCCAAGAAGATATCTGTAAGAAAATCATGCAAGTAGTGTCCCAGTTCTGCTTCTTTTTCTATAATTACCTGATTGATCATCTTGATGTCAATTTATCTGTTACATTTATGACTGAATACTCCTGAAATATCTGCTGCTCTCTAGTGGCTTCCACAGAAACAATAAAGCACGTTTCTACACTCGAAAACTGTGAAAAACAAGAATCTACATTCTGAACACCTGAAGGAAGGGATTGTCTTGTTATTTTGTGTTTTCTGTAGCAAAGTCTTTTTAAGGAGTTCCCTCTTCCCATTTTAGGCCTTGATACAATTGTTCACACAACTACTTGTGGAGCTGCATAATGAAACATGCCAAGTAACTGATCAGTGTTACAAATCCCCCTTTTTCTTAAGATATTAAGAGTTAAGTTAACCCAAAGAAAAAGGGTTACTTTAAAAACAGATAATTTCCCCAATCTGCTGAACAGATGCACTATCACCACCAAGGACTATGCATGAGGATAGGGGTACAAAGTGAGCAAACTTTGTAAACCGCCTTTGTTACTGAGAGAAAAAAGCTGCATCCATGGTGCAAATTCCTGATTTCTTAAACATTTCTGCAGAATGGCAGTGCACAATCAGCTCTTGCTTTGGCAGCAACCAGAACACTACCAGATCTAATCAGAATGGTACAAAACAATTTATACACTAGTCATACACACGTGTTAAATGACATCTTTCAGAAATGCTGTTAAAATCAGTCAGAGGTTCTGTTAACATCTTTCATTTGTGCCCCCACCTCATCCTTACATTTACAGGCCTCAATGGGGTTGGTTCTCCACAGTCATTTTCACCTGTCATCCAATACTTCCAGATAGATGCCAGTTTTTGTTGCCTGATTCTTTATTTGTGCCCAAAAAACCCTGTCTTTCACACTGTCCCTTAAATCTAGAAAACCCTGCTCAAATGAATTAGTGTTCAACTTAAAATCCAACCTCAAGACATGTTTATGCTTTGATGTTTACAGCAAACTGCCAGTTAAGGTGGAGAGGAAGGTTGCATGCAGGGAATTTTGATACCATAAACACTGTTTACTTCCAGCTTCAGGAAGTCTACTAAGTATGCAAATAACTGGACTTGTTTCTCTGTATTGTTTCTTATTTCTTCCACTAAGTTAGCTGCTGCAGCTATTGCAATATACTGACTGAAATAAATCTCAATGCATTGTTTGAAGACAATGGGACAGAAAGTTGACTATTGCTGTATCTCTTCTGTTTGATACTGTGGTTGCATCAAGTAGTTTCCATGTGCCAGGAGCAAAGCTGCCTGAACAACATTTATACTCAGGTAGCACTGTGCTCAATTCATCTTTTTAAATTCTTTTAGACCTAAACTGATTTTAACTGTATTTAGAAGCAAAGATGGTTTTTTGCCTAAAATTTACATTTATCTGCCTTACTTTGGCAAAGGACTTGAAAGACTAAAGCTTGTTCTTTTACTTCAATCCTCACTCCATATCCCAAGGGAAAAACGCAGTCATCTGTAAAACAGGAAAGGAAATGTAATAGACCAAACTCCATCAGATCAAATAAGCTTCACCATAATAAACTGATCTGATTCTTTTTTATATTATGTGAGAAAGAAAATCATGAATCCCTGAATTTTGTAAGCAGAAACTCAGTTTATGCCTGATTTCTAATGTATTTTCTGTACACAGACACACACACACACACACACACTGGAAAAGGGCTGTTCCTAGCAGCGGTGATATTTGTGTTCTGCTCAGCAAGGGTTAAGAGAGAGTTTACAAATAACAGACTTCATTATTGCAGTAGTAACTCTCACAATGTTAAAGAACAATTCACAGACAGTTGCAAAATAAATTCATTATAAGTTTAGAATACTCAATTTGTGCATGATGTCATGCATTTATGAAGACAAGAGTCAAGAAAATAGACATACACAATACTGAACAGAATTAATCAGCTCTCTCATGGTGTAGCCTCTGTTGTCAAATACCACGTGAGGCTGTTTTCATTTACAAGTTCAAGTTAGGACAGAAGGAAAATTCATGGGATAGTTTTACAAGACACAGGGTTAACAGGACTTGTGTTAATGCCTCACTGCTACAGCACCTCAAAGCCAACTTTCTTCCAATATTTGATATGAGTCTCCTTTCCTTAGCACCAATATGACAAAGGTGCTGTAAAACCTCTCAAAGAGGGGACTTGAATGACTGAAAGATGTGGCCAAGGAAACAAGGGAAAAGAGAAACAAGAGGATGGATGTAGGAGGAAAAAAGTTTCAAACTCAATATGAATGTTAATGTGATATGAATGTTAGAACTGTCAGGAGAGAGACAAAGAGAAAAAGAACAAGTCCACCAAAAATGTCTGAGAAAGACAACCTAATGTGGCAAGAGCTGCCATGAAATCAGAAAGTCTTGACTCTATTTCCAAATTACCTCTTATGTTTCCAAAAAATCATACAAAGGTTACTTAATCTACTACATTTTCTGTCTGTAAAATCAGAGAGAATGCTTATCTGATAGGTAACTCGGGTATAGAAAAATCTGTAAGTAATCTTCAGACCTATCAAGTTTCGTGCACTAAAATGAGATTTCCACGACTGCTTCCAAACACACATTCTCATACAGCCAGCCCTCCAGACCTCTGCTTGGCAGTGCCACAGCTTCCCTTTTCTTCCCACTTCTCATTCACAGTGCCAGGCTCCCTCCAGCCTCTGGTGCCAGCCCTTTTCCCACACATCTGTTCCAAGGCACCTGTGCTGTGTGACCTGTGGGCAGCAGGGCACTCTTTTGTTCCAGGGGGTCTCCTGTTTGTGCAGCTACAGGTCTCAGGTGTTACAGAACTGGAGAGAGTCAAATCCCTTGGGTGATAGAAGCATATTCTGAAACAAACATTTGGCTGGATCCACAACACCAGGAAAATTAAAATATCTGTCTCAGCCTATTTGGCAAGGGTTAAACAAACACGTGCACAAGTTTGATGTGATAAAAAGCGTTGTCTCTTACTTTTCCTGAGGCTTTTTTCCTATTTGCTAGTGAAGTCTTGCTCCTTTACAACCACCTGTGGTTGGTTTTGTTTTGCTTTTTGGGGAAAAAACTCCTGAAATAGAAAAAAAATATGTAATTGGAAAAATACCCCAAATTAAATGTTACACAGAAAGCATGCAATTGTAAAGGGAACTATGTTGTCCAATAGCAAACAGCATTCACAGACGAAAATTCAAACAGATGTAGCCAAAGCATCACAGAAGAATGCAAACACAATTCTGTAGCTAGAAGACTAATAATGAGAATTAAAGATATATTGTTAATAAATATGATGGAATGGGAAGAACTATAAACAAAGCCATTCACTGAAAGAAAACATCAAATTAAGTATTGAGTGAATAAGTTAAATAAAAAATAATTTTTCTTTTTTTAAAAGCTCCACACCTGGAAATGTAACAAAAGGAGTCTTGAAAGTGAGATGCGAAACACAAAAGATTAACAATGGAAAAAAAGTAATTGAAAGCCATAGAATATTTTCCAGCTTGCTATGAAGGTCGGATTTGGAGTGAGAAAGATAAAGGCAGAGTATTTATTCCACATAAAGTTAAACTTTTAATTTAAGAAAATAAATTGGAAAAGTATTCTTATTTTTAAATATAGTTGATGAACAAATAAGCCCTTCCACTAAATTGCTTCAGGAACTACTCACTTCTTTCTACAGGTGAAATAGGGAGTGCAGAGAGTGACAAGTGGCTGAGCCAAATTAACAGTTCTTGGAGGGAGGGCATCACGTCCTGTCCCACATTTCCAGTTTCTCTTTCTTTTCTCCCATATCTTTCTTGTGTTGCCTCTGAAGTTTTTCTGATTCATCTCAAGGTCAGGCAACAAAACCAACTTGGCAAAAATGTACAGTTTGGAAGGTGGGCAAAGGTAACTTCTGTTGGTTTATTGGGTTGAACAACCTGCAGCCAGATGAGCTCCAGAGGTGGCTCAAGGTAAGCAGGGGGATCACGTAGCCAAGAGCAGAGAGGGTTACAGGAGAAGGGCACAGGGAAGGGGTAAGTGCTTTCTGGCAATAATTAGCTTTTACCTGAAGTCACAGCCAGTTTCATCACTGAAGCACCTTAGTTGAATGCATTAGGTTAGGTGGAGGGAACTGTGCCTCCTACACAGAGGAGGTGCTATTACTGTTCTTGAACTTGTATCTCCACGTTCTGATGTCTCTTATACACATTAACCAAATCACCTCCCCAGAAGTTTAACTAAAACTGCATTAGGAATACCCTCCACTGCCATATTCTGCTCCACAGCATTGCTCTTTTATATTATTTTTTCCACTCTTTCAAGAGGAAGCTGGTATGAGATTTACGCAAATCTCATTATGCTTGTTGGGTTTTATTTTTAGTCTCAAAACCCTACATTATGCAAATAGATGACAATCTACATTTTCAAATTTTCATTTCTCAGTGGAGTTCACTGTTTTCTTGTTTATAGAGCCTTTGGTTATATATTCAAAAATCCCTGATTCTTTAACATACCTTATATATACTTTGATATACCTCAGTCAGGTTGGCTTTGTATGGTATTCAGACTAAATTTAGCCAATTTACAACTTTTTTTCCTTATTTCTAATATCCAGGCTGCTTGCCCCTATTAAAGAAGTTTAAGCAAAAGGTGAAACAAGGATTCTACTGCGTGTAGGTACAGATGCACAAACAAGCTGCTACAGGGCGTGCCAGGGTGTGGACACACAGCACATCACATGCTGTGCAGAAGCTCTGCAACCTGTTCCTTCTCTAGTTTGTGATGTGCTTTTATTGCACAAAACTGGACTTTATTATACCTAGTTAGCCAACAGGAATTGGTGTACATTATGTACTTATTCAGACTAGGTGACCGTGCGGGGTCCTTTGTTCTTAATATACAAAATTATTTTCTTCTGGGAGTTACAACTTCCCAATATCTTTAGAGCAGATGGATCTCATATTTCAAACACACATGCACATGGTAATAGCCTACATGCATAAAGAAACTGTTACAGATATCAGAAATCTCATCAGGAAGAATAAATACACTTTAGGAAACCCTTCCAAAATAAAAAAAATCCTTGAAACTAGTTCTCTTTTGGAGAAAATTTTTATACTCTGGTTCCTTTGACAATCTAAACATTCAGCACATACTTAATTTTAAGCTTGGGAGTGGTCATATTAAAGTCAATGAGGGGAAATAATGCATGCAACAGTTTTACAGGAACAAACTCCTTGCACCATTAGGGATTTTCCTTGCTTTCATAATAAATTTATTTGACTTTAGTAAAACAATCTATATATACTGTGAAAATATGACACCCTGTGTACACCAGTCTCTCCCTGTATCCCCCAGGATCTGTCCCTGCACACAGCATTGTGCACACAAACACAGACAGTTCCTGAGTGCTGACTGGCTCCTTGTGTTGCTTGAGCAAAAGGTTAAATGATGATTTGTTAGCTCATCAAACCTTTTCTGAATAGGTATCATTTTTCTCCGTGTTCTGGTGGATATGTAAATACTCTAGGTTCTAGAAATGGCAGAGGCACTGAGGTAGGCGTGTTACCTAAAAGTGAAGCTCGGTGAAAAGTCGTGTGTCATCTGCAGCACCCGCCCAGCCCGACTGCTGAGTAGCAGGGTGAGAAATGGAGAGCAGCGAGGGCACCAGCGACACCTCAGCACAATCAACATTCCCAGGGATTGTGTTCTCTAAATACAGTGATGCATCATGGGCAGCACGAGCTGCAGACAATGGTTAAATTCCTGAAGAAAGCTGTCTATGATAAATCCCTGAAAGTAAGGCAATCCCTGAGATAAGTATGTTGTCGACTGAAAAGAAAATCCATTTCAGATGAGTGTATAAGGGATGTAGCCTTCACCTTGTTTGGCTTTTCTGAAGTATAATTTGCCAAAAATCAAACTAATCTACAAAAATTCTGTTCTGTGCTGTTGTGCTCATTACGTATATGTGTAAAACATACAACCAATTCAAAATGTAATTTTAGAGATCTGATGTTAAAATCACAAACCATGACACAACATACGAGAAAATATACTTTCAGAATGTTAAAATAAGGGATGATACAACAGGAGTCTTAAATATATTAATAATTCTAAAAATTAAAGCTTATAGTATCAAGGAAAAATGCTAGGCTTCAGGATGCATTTCTAATTTCCTAGAAGTCCAAGTGTACAAGCACTTTTGGTTCTAGGATGAAACTAGAATAAAAAACACTTCTCTTGTTCTGTGGGCTTCTAAGACATCTTACAGTAGTCTCTGGGCTAATTTCTAAAAGAAGGGATTATTTGTGATGAACATAAACCAACTATTTGTGTATGATCTTCCCTGTAAGTATAAGAAATAACCTGGGATTCCAGTCTGATCTCTGAAACATGTTGAAATTAAATACCTAAAAACAGGTGTTCACTCTCAAGATTGTTTTCTTTTTTAGTTTCTGCAAAATGATTTCTCCAGATTAAAATTGCTGTTTCAGATTGCTTTGTGACTATATATTCCTTGCTTTTGCTTAAAACATCTTTAGAGACTTTCATAACCAAAACCTAAAAATTTACTTTGATTATGGGGAACTTTGTCTATAAAGGCCATTATTTATATATTTAATATATACTTAAGTAATTCAAACTGTACCCTGAGGAAATGTTAATTTTTAAACGTTAATGTATTATTTTAATGTAACTTTCTCTGTTATTATTTCTGCCTTATTTTCAGTCTGGGAAGCTACTTGGAAAACCCTACTAAGGTAAATTCCATACTAGTTTAAGAAGTTTGCTTTCCTTAAGATGTCTATCTACATACCTACCTAAGTAAACTCCTATACAATATCAATTTGATAACAAACCAAAGTATTTTGATAACAAAATTTTTGACGTGTGCTGTGAGATGATAATTGTTAGACCTATATTTAACTATGGCAATATATTATTACACTTATTTCACACTTACACTGACATTTATTGTGTAGCCTTGGGTACATCCCTTCACCTTCTGTTTTCCTGACTGTAAACCAGGAATAATAACAGCACAGCCAGGAGTCACACACAGCCTCTCTGAGCTGTGCAGAGGGGCTTTACTGGCAGTCAGGTCATCAAGGCATCCTCTCTAATCCATTCTTACCTTTGGCTTTCATTTTGAAGCATAACGAAATTTCTACAGGAATGTTTTCTATTAAATACAAAACTGCACTCCTTGTCCAGTATCACCAACCATCTAAAGCTGCTATTAATGTGAATTCTACTCAGAAAAAAACACAAACAAAATTCTTCTTTTGAGATGCAGGTAATGTTGGGGCATTAAAAGGAGTGCCCTCCTGACCCCTGCTCATGTCCTGAGGCAGTAGATTGGGTTACTTGGTATCATTGCATTGGCTTGGATAACTCCTCATAAAGTTACAGAGTTTTAAAATTCCTGCAACACCACTTATTTCCACAAACACCTGCAGCTCTGGTTTCCAAAGGGCAGTTTTCAATTTAGTAGAGAAATATTTATTGACTTACTACCTTTCTTACTAAGGCAACCCCCTAATTTCGTGTGGACTGAATGAAGTCCTACCAATTCTGTTAACCACTGCAAAGAAGCAATTTTTCATTTCCTGAACCTCTTTTTATACAGATTAAAATCTTTCTCCTTTAAATAATAATATAAAAAATTAATGTTGTGTTATTTGCTATCATGTAATCATTAATTATACATCCAGAGTTAGAGTTTAAACAATAGATTTCAAAGATAATTAACTGTTCAAAGTAGTTCATGATGTTATAGAAAAAGAGATAAATCCTTAGTTTTTTATGGCATTGGATTTTTTAGTTATTACTGTTTGTTTAATACTGCTCTTTGAAGAATTGAATACACTATAACATTAATCAGAATATAGGAAGTTGCTAGCTTAAGAGGCTTATCTTTATCTTCTGATCAGACAAATCAAATATGGTTTCCTGTGGGGTTTTTTTTTGCTTGTTTGTTCACTTTACAGCAAAATACTGATCTAAGGCATGTTTCTACATCACAGTTACAGCCTTTACCAGTGACCAGAGATACATAACACTTCTCCTTAAACAGGAATGGTGGTGACCTACTTCGTGGATGGAAAGGGGAACAAGCAGAAAGAAAAGGAAGTGGTTTTGCCTGAAGCAGCCAAGCTGGCATGTATGATTACACTTACCTGAAAGCAAGAAACTTCAGTTCCCAAGCTTTGCAATGCCATGCTCTGTGTGTTTACTTTTGCCTGTACACATAGGAAATGAGAGGGGATTTCCTTGGCACACAAAAAGCAATGGCAAGGTGGGAATTTGGATGTGTATCTGTTCACTAGTGTCTCACTGTGCTCCTGACACGCTGAAAAGGGCTGGCAGTGAGCACACCTTCCATGGAACTGCTGCAGGGCTGGGAGGTCGCCCGGGCTGAAGCCACAGGGGCCTGGCGGGGCAGCAGGGCCCCAGCTCCCTCAGAAATTGCGTTTCCAAGCTGCCACACACATTTAGGAATGAAGCAACTCTACGAGCAGCTGAAGCACAGAAAGGGGTGTTAGGTCCCCTGTTGTAAGGAGGAATGAGAGTGTGAGGAAAGCACAAGACAGACCACACTGCCATCGGTCAGCTGGAGTAGGGGCCTGCCCGCCTCCCACAGCTCCCTCAGCCACGGGGAAAAACCACAGCAAAATGCTCCCTGGGTGCTTAAACAGCTTCATTCCTGTTGATACACCTTAGTAATCGTGGATAACACCAGTAATTTAAGAGATTAAATTACACCACTACCCCTCTGTGGAACTGTGCCTAGAACTATTTACCTGAGTTAAATTATATAGCAACAAGGAAGCAAGTACCCTATAGCCAACGCAATATGAATGTGGTGCTTGGCAAACGCATTGTTATGCTTTTAAACACATATCAAGCATTTTTCTTTTTTTGCTGTTGTGCTCAGGATGCTAAATATTTAACTTTATTCAACCAATGGTATTACTGAAATGAAAAGAAAGATCCTATCACATGGCCAATCCAACAGTTACACTGGGCTATTTAATTGTCTGGTTAACTCAAGCCAAAGTTCAGTGACCCACAGCAGGTGAAATTCTCAGTGCAGTGTGTGATAACATCTATGGGATCAGAACAGCGTATGCTTTCCTAGCTCTTGGGCTCATAGAATTTCTATGTATTTCCAGTCGTAAAATGACATAATTTTCCGTATCTTGGAGAGAGCAAAGTATCTTTCTGTGTATTAAACACAGAAAAACTGTTATGAGACTTGAAGAATCAAGGGAACAAAAAGGGTTAGATATAGGAAAAATACTCTAAAGTTCTTGCATTATGATTCTTCTTCATTTGTATTATTAAAGGAATGTAAATATAAGTGAAAAAGTAAACCTTGAAACGCTAAAGACTAAAAACAACATAATTTTTCCTAGGAGGCTCCCCCACTTTTTACAAGGTTGCCTAACTTAAGCCATTACGTAAAATGGCTTGTGGGCATTATTCCATGAATAATTTGCATTTTCCTGTTCTTGTTCTTTGTGTTACCAGGTCCCTGAGTGCACTAATAACCCTTAATGACCCTCGGCTCCACAGACCCTGCCTACAGGTCTGGGAGTCCATATAAACTCAGGCCTGGAGCTTCACCCCCTACTTGACCTGTGTTGTTGGGCTGCCTGTTTGAGTTCTGCCCTGGCCATGCCATGCTGGCCATGTACCTTGTTGATACAGGCCCTGACCTATGGCCTGACTTCCTGACATGACCCTGACCAACCACCGTGGTCCTGCTTGGTCATCACTGGCTGGTTCTAGTGATGCTTATTCTCAATGGGCCTGATACTGATCCTGACTTTGACAGACAGATGAATTCCTTGGCTTCATCCTTGGGCCAGCCCCATCTGCCCAAAAACAAAAATCAGGAGCCTGGAGTGAACCCGGAGACAGAAAATCTTCAATTTTCATTTTACTTTAGTTTTCATGGAACAAAATAGGTATGTAACATAAAATGGCTGGGTTTTAGTGTAATATACAATGCAAATCTTGGGGTAGAATGGATATTTAGGAAAATGGTTATTGAGTAGAAACCTTTAATTCATGAAGTCTTCTTCCTAGAAGTGCTATGAGAAGTTCTTCAGCAAAATCAATCTGACTCTGATAATTTTAAAAGCAGGATTAATCAATTAGTGTAATGCTATTCAACATGACAAATGTAAGAGGATTAAGCCAAGCCTTGTTCATAGACACTACAAGCATTACATACAGAAACCAAACATTGCAATAGAGAAAGAGAATTTGAAATCAAATCTATTGATTCTGTTTTCTGCTTTACTCCTAACACTTCTCTTATTTTCTTAAAGACAAAACTTTTGTGATTTTCTTATCATGGATATCTTTAAGACTGCAAGCACCATTTTTAATTTTAACCACAAGGAAATCAAGACTTTTGAAACTTTTTTGAGAGTATCTCAAAACTACCAAAAGCCTAGAAATCAATAATATCACCTGGCAGGAGATGTGAGCGACTCAAGTCAAAGTCCAGCTCAACATGCTTATGGATGGTTTTGTTGGGAAGACAAACAACCAAAGTGCTTCCAGCATAGACTTTTCACAAACTGGCATGAGGTAATTCTATCCTGTCAAACATTCTCGACTTGCATAATTGATGCAATGTTTGAAACAATGTGGGCTCAGGCTGCTGAAGAGTGAGAAAGATTAACTAGATCACTCCGAAATGAAGTTGAATTCTTGATACATTGTTGTGGGTTTTGGTGAATATTTCTGTCTCAATGACCTGAACCTTAAATACGGTTCACAACTGAAACAATGAACAAAGTACTTCACTACTTGCATTTGACTTTGAGAGTATTGAAATTAGGCCTAACTTTTTAAAATGGAAAAGCCACATGGTGGCAGGAGAGAACAAGGCATGTAAAAAACCTGCACTGTTAAATGCTTCCCTCAGTTTTAACTACGTATTGCTCCCTTCTACAGCACAGCTGAAGGTCTGTTTTTAAATCTAACAGGCACTAATATAATTAATTAGTTGCAATGTTTAAAAAGTGTCCATAACTTCTCAGTTTTTGATACTACTCACCGAGTTCAGCAGGAATTATACAGTAAATGTTAATATTACAGTAGCTTTTGAAATTATAGCGTATGGAGTAGAGTTAAGTTACGGAATAGCGTTGGAAATTATAGAGTAGAATTATGGAGTAAAGATATGGAATCTGACATCCTGTTTTCAGATTGTCTACCTGCCATATTCCCATAGCATCAGTGATGCAATGACTAGAAGTGACCTTCACACAGCTATTTTCCTATTGTGGCTCTCATGGTGACACTACCAAGTTAATGACAGGCCATAAATACTGCCTCGAATTCAAAATTCTACGAAAATGAAATATTTAGCCCTTAATTTTTCACGTAATGTGCTACATCAGGAGGTCTGCTACGCAAAAATGAAAAGCTTGATTTTTCAGTTTAAGATCTAGTAAGAGCAGTCTAAACTTCTAATTCTCCAATTTACAACCATCTGGACATACCCTTCACTTTCATTACAATAACTGTTTGTAGATGCCTTGGTGCAGTTCACAGAGTTTTCTAGTTAATAGCCAGTGGAAATGGTGGTGCACTTAGCTGCACACACGGTTAGTACTTACACAGGTGAAGCCAAAACTGAAGACTAACCAGTTACTTTTGCAATCAAGATATAACTCTGATAGCTGACTTCTATTAGATAAAGAATAAGTGGATCTTGCAGTTTAGCAGATGTATAATCAGGATTCCCAACTTAAGAACTATGACTCTTTAACCTGTACTTGAAGACTTCATGGCATCTTTTTCATTAATTCCATCATTCAAATCACTGACTTGACACATTCCATAAAAATATTTTTCTTCTAATCTGAGCATTTCTTCAAATTAAATCTATTTTAAAATGCTGAATCTTACTAAGAGCCATCCACATGATTTTTAGCATATTTGATTTAAGGGGAAAGAAGACACAAAGGAATCCAATAGTATATGATTCTCTTATCTCCATACCTATCAGTGCAAGAACTTTCTTAGGACTGTAAACAGCGTCGTAAAGTTTCTGAAATCCTGGTGTCCCTCATGAGAGCCCTGGTCACACCCAGCTCGTAATGCTAACAGGAGCAGCATAAGCTACTCACCCTCTCAGAGGACAGGCTCATGTGTCTCTAAACTCTGTTTTATTGGAGTTTTTTTCTTTAACCTATTGATCACCAGTGGAGATCACACTGAGAAGTTTTCTAATAAAGAGCTGTTTTAGTGATTAACTGATCTGACAAGAAATCATTCACAACAATCTGAAGCTGTCTTGCAGCTGAATAGTTTTCACTTTCCTGTCTCTTCTCTTTCTATACTCGGCTTTCATGGCTGAACTTCTCAGTTTCATTCTAAGTCCATATGATTCTTAATATCCTTGACTAACTTATTTCTCATGCTTCTCCACTCAAAAAGCCCAATAACTTTTCCTTTGTCCCCCCTTTTCCCAATATATGCAGAAAAGGAAGGAATACAAGAGCTGTAGACTAATCTGCAGAGAAAACCTTCACCGCTGTTAACATTTGTTACTTCTGCATCTTCTAAAATATTTATTCTTTATCAGACTCTTGCTTGATTGTGAAAGAATTTGCTTTCCTATGTTGTTTCTGGTCCATCTGTTAGCTTCTAGGTTCTTTTATCCTTTTCACCCAAGCACTGCAGGCAAATCTTTCATTTAGTCCTGTTAATTGTAACCCTAAGAGTTCCCTAACTGCAGCCTTCATTGTCTTTAAAGTGTCTCTTTACTTTTCTACTTCTTCCTAGAAAATGTTCTGGTGGTTTAAAAAAAGGTATTTTTTTTCTTTAGTATAATGCAGTTGCCCTATTTCTGCTTGCAAATAAGGATCTTTGATTTCCCTTGTGCTGCTCCTTAAATTACAAGTTGCCCGTAAATATTCACAAAGCTCCATTGTTTTAATCCAGATATCTGTTGTAACTCTTTTACCATGATGCTTACAGAAACATTTTGATGTCAACAGGCAACAAATGGTGCAAGGCTGATGCTTTTTCCTTATGTTCTTTCCTTTCCTTTTTATATATTGGCTGTATGAACCAAAAATGCCTTGGACTTTCCTTCAATCCTTTTAATACAACATGAACTCACTTTAAGCAACATGATCCTACCACAGTAAATGTGAAAAAATCCTGATGTAAACCCATGGGATGTTCACAGCAAGTTTCAGGCTGGGAAATACTGGAATGTTAAGAGATAAATGTTAGAAGATTATTAATTTTTACAAATATGGGAAATTTAAACTATCTGGTCACCTCCTAGTACTGAGTGTTCTAAGCAGTGTTGCACTGACTCCATATCATGTTCCCTGTACTTCAGTGTAGCCTGAGGTGATTTGACTCAGGTGACTGAAGTGGCCCTCTCTTAGCTCAGCCTTCTGCCTTGCTGTGTCATGAGAAATAGCTGGATACTGAAACCACAGAGCAGACTTCATAAACAAGGGTGGAAAGGTTAAGAAGTAAGAAAAAAAAGAGGAACTCAAACGACATGAAGCCTCAATTTTCTCAGGACAATCTGCGTGTGTTAAGAGTTACTAGGAAGATTGATCTCACCTCCAAGTCACTGTTTTGATATACCTTGAACAACAGATAGAGTGAGAGCACATTAGCACTGAAAAAGTGCTAAATCTGGCTGCATTGCTAGGCCTGGTGTGTAACTGCTCAAGGAAGCAGCAGCCAAGTCACCAGCTTGTATTTTCAGGTTGACTCTTATGGTCCCAGTTACACGACTGTTGTGTTGGCAAAAATATTACATCACTGGGGGTTTTAACTGTGCATGCCAACATTTACAAGAATTTACTCTATTTACTCTACATAAAAGTGAAATTAGTTATGGTTGCTGTTTCAGTATCTTCTACTACTTCTCAAACAGCCTTCAAGAGAAACACAGCTCAGAGATGACTGTCTGCTGGAGGCAGAACCAAGGCCAATAACGAGAACTTAAGAAGGACAGCTCTAGTTTCTTGATGTATCTCACGTTTTACAAGGACTTCAGTACTGCAGCTGTGAGTAAAAAGCAGTGGAGAAAATGTGAAAAATGAATATCGAGGCAGAAAATTGATGCACAGACTGACAGAAAGAAAAAAACTGGTCAGGTAGCTTGTACTAAAGTTTGTCTGGGTTCTTTCTCACCCTGTGAGTTGTGAAATGCTTCACTCCTTGTGGCCCAGAAGTTCAGTTGTAGAGCTCACGTGCTCATGAGATAGTAAATTTCCTCATCTGTTCTGTGTTGCTGTTGAATAGTGAGTGATTCCTATCTCAAGAACATATTGGGAAATAGAGCTTCACTTTTTTATGAGTAGATAACTGAAGTTGCTGCTTTTTTGTGAGATAATGTCCCATTGGTACATTGAATATACTACAGCAATTAAAAGCCATTAGAGGGGTGAAAAAGAGTGGTAGGTGGGTGGGGTAAGGTCCACAGGGTTTCATCTGTTGCTTATTATTTGCTGCAAACAAGATCTTGCTAAAATTTTCTTTAATTTCAGTAAAGGAGTCCTATTGAAGGAAAACCCTCTGTGCTGTGGACTTTTCTCCTGTTCAGGAGAAAAAAAAACTTTTTGATAACAAGCAAGAATAACAAATACATATGCAAAGTTTAGAGAAATATTCTTTCATTAACAGCTAAGGATTTTACTTCCCCATGTTTATTTCAGTTTACAAGCTAAGTTAATACAACTCAAATATCCTTCACTGTGACACAATCTCATTTCAAAAATCAACTTCTAGTTAGTATGTGTTATTTAGCAGCTGTCCAGAACAGGGTATATGAAATTAAAATATGCTTCTTAATCAGTACTTATCATGATCTTATTACAAACTATTGACTTAAAAATTAACAAAGCAAGTACAAAAAATGTTAGGCACAATTGAAATAAATAAAACTTCAGGAGCAAACACTTGATTCCATGCAAGTTTTCACAGTGAGTTTGTACACATTCACAAAACTAAAGCCTTTGCAAATACTAATTTTATTGGTTTCTTATGGCAAAGTCCACTATTCCATAAGAGAAGAAAAAAATAATGCTTTTATTTGCAAGGTGAAGTTCTTATGATATTAGACACTTTCTACTGCTACCATAACTTTCTTACAAATAAAAAATAATATCAAGGATCTCTCCTTTCTTCTCACCTGAGCCTGATGCAATTCCTCCGTAATTTAATAGGCATCTTGGAAGCTTAACTTCTTTGAATCAAAACTTTTGAGGATATATATTTAATTAGTATATATATTTAATACATCAGTAGTTTAATTGCCACTGAAGTATGCAATGTGTTTGACATCAAATACAGCATGCAGCCTGCAGTGATGTTTGCCACACAACACAGTTCTCATCCCTCCTGCTTCTTCTGGGGGGATGTCACACTCCACATTTGACTTATTCAAACCTACTGGCCCAAGAAAATGCCCTAAATGAGCTTGACTTAATTTTATTCATTACTAAATAAAGTAATGAATAAAAACAGCTTTAGATTTTCCATCAACCCAGAAGAGTTTTGTATCATTAGTACACTTTAAAACCATTCTTACCCATATAAAGAATTTAACTTCTTAAAACTTCAGATTATATAAGAATTTTTGAACATGTAGTAATTTTTTTTTCTGAAAAACTTAGAAAAACTTAGTTTTAAGCTTTCAATGTCTCTCATTTCCACATGTGGTTCTTTTCTGTTGTCTGCACACAGACTTTCTAGAAATCAGAAATAATTTTAATGGAAAGTAAAAACGCTATATTCCTTACAATTTGAGCTTTTAGACACCTTGCTGAGATTCACAGCAACAGTGAAACAGTGCTCATTTCATGATGGAATTATTACCTTATGAACTAAGTTGTCAATGTCAATTCTTATAAAACCACAAGAAAAAAACCCCAAAAACCTTTTATTTCTCTCCAGCTTTCCCTGGACTGCTCAGTGAAACTGAGTGAAACTGAGAGTATGAGGAGAAAGGACTGCTGAAGGAATGGCACAGATTATTCACTGAGTTCCTTGTCAGAGATTTTCTGTGCCTACCAAAGGATCTTCATGTTTAGCTACAACCAGACTTCTTTTCTTGTCTTCCTCTGTTACAGTTTGACTCATCTGTTCAAACAGCTTTGACATCTTGGCAAACCTCAGGTGGTTCTGAAACCTTCGTGCAGCAAAAGCATAAAGCAGAGGGTTAATACAGCTACTGATGAATACAAGTGCTCCAGAGATGTATACTCCTTTGTCTACAATTTCTTCCAGTGCCAAAGACATCTCCTCATTAGAGAGTTCTATTTCAATTGAAATAACATCCAGGATGTTAAAGAGATGGTGAGGGAACCAGCACAGAATGAATGCCACCACAATGCTGGCAATGAGACGTTCCGATCGCTGCTTGGACTGGTAAGTCATTCTGCTTATTCTTCTTGCAACACACACATAACAAGTGCAAATAATTAAGAAAGGGATTACAAAACCTGCAAGGGTCTCCAGCAGAAGATATGACACTTTCTGTCTATTAGAAGAGTAGCTGCGACACGTGCATAGAAGTCGACCGTCCGTTTCTTCTGTCTCTTGAAATGGAATGACAGAAATGCCAAAGGCAATAGACAGGAACCAAATGAGGAACATGATCAAAGAAGTTTTTTCTTTTCTTTTGTATCTTTGAATTGTGAAAGGGTAAAACACAGCCAGTAGCCGCTCCAAGCTGAGTGCTGTGATCAGAAATATACTGGCATACATGCTGCAGTAAATAATGAACACCAGAGTTTTGCAGAAGGTCACTCCAAAAACCCACGAGTCAGCAAAGGAGTAAATCCAAATTGGTAAAGTGATCAGTACAAGGACATCAGCAATGGCCAGGTTCAAGATCAGCACGACTGAAAGAGATACTTGCTTCATTTTTCTACAAACAGTCCAGATGACGATGCAGTTTCCAGGGGTGCCAATAATAAATGACAAGCTCAGTATTATGCAGACTACTGACCTCACAATATTCCATGTTGAGTCGACACTGCTTTCCTCAGCTTGACTCATTCTGGAAATTCTTCAGTTCTTGCTTGCTCTGGGCTCTCCTTTTATGCTGAAGGTGTTGGTGAACTACTCGAAAGTTCTCCTCTAACCGATGTTCTGAAGGCTAATACAGACAATGAGCTCACATCCTGATGCTCTTACAGACATCTGGCCACATATGGCAGTTCCTGTTGTCTAGGAGGATGGGCATTTTTGCATACAAAGCAAAAATAAAAATACAATGCAGGACCTGACTTTGCTTTCCATTACACATCCATCGTGCTTCCGTAGATTTTAAAGCATGTTGGTCTTTCTAAAGTGCCCCCATTTAAAGAAACTTGCTACTGTGTTGATGTTACTGATCTAATCAACAACCATGAGGAGAAAGAAACCATTTTAATACTGTTCTACTCTTGCTTCTATGAATAACTTGGCACTTTATATAAAAAATAGAGGGGTGGCGGGTAAATGACAAATGTGCTTTATTTGTTTGATATGAATTTTAAGGCACAGAAAATTGTGCTTACTGCCTTCATGTCATCTTTTTTAACTCAGCAGAAAACAGCCAATTTTACTTTAGAAATACACTGCCATAAAGGAAATCAAGATTTGTCCTATTTGTACTATACTGGTACAATAAAATGGTTAGGAGCTATATTTCTAATTCTTTGGGAAATTGCAGTTCTTTACCAAACAATAACCATCAGACTATTCAGTCTGGATATAGGGTTGTAGGAGGAAATGCCCCATGTCAGAGAGAAAAGATATGATTACATTATTGTCCTGCTGTGCCAGCAACGGGCTATGACTTCTATGACTTTTCCTAGGACACTTGGTAGTCAGTGCAGTATTCAAATCCTAAATGAATCCTAAGTTCTTTAGAGTCTGGCCAAAGAGTATGAAACTATTTTGTTTGTTAAACCTGATCTCAAAACATCTTGTGAAGTTAATTTCTAAAATGTTACAGGAGGAACTAGAACAGCAGAGCCAACAGAAATGTTCAAGAAGTGAAACTGGAAGGGTATTTACCATAAAAAAAAATTCACAGAAACAAAGGAGTTATTTATAGCTTTCTTAAATTTAAGGACGTGATACAAATTACATCCCTAATTTTACAAACCTGGCAAACATTAGTGCATAGTATTAATTCAAAAAGTATTTTTCACCATGGAAAAAGGATTGTAACATCACCACCCCCAAAGCAGCTTAGCCGGTTTTGCTCTCATAAGAGTATAAAGAGATCAAAAGCAAATCCAGAATAACCCCACTGAAGTTGAGTATTATATCTTCAAAATACTATTTGAGTAGTAAAGATTTTAATTGGGATTTAATCTGATATGTGATTCCAGTTCCTTTCATTTTTAACTACATGTAATGAATATCAGGCAGGGGAGAATCCGAAACAAGTTGTTTGTATTCTGAAGGGAATTTCTGAAAACCACTTGTGAAAATTAACTAATGGGAGGGAGTGTTGGGCAGTCTCTCTTCTTCTAATGAAATCACCTTTACACACATTATTTCTCCAGAAGTACCTTTGTAGACTATTCTTAATTTATTGCCAGTGGCATATCTAGATTGAACTAAGTTGCAGATTTTTATTGGAAAAAAGATAATCAAGGAGAGATGGCCAGTACCTCCTGTCACCCAGTGCTACAGGGAATGGCAGGTTCTTCAAGTAAAGCCAATGCAGATTATGATTGTTGTGTCACACGCTGATTATCAAGACTTCGACCTGAATTGCAGAGGGCCCCGGTGACTAAAAGCCTACATAACTGAAGACTCTAGATAATAAAGAAAGCTACACTGATTACTAGAAATTCTGCTTAACTGAAAGCTGGGATAATTGCTAAAAATCCTGTGTAGCAGTAAGGTACACTAACTGCTAGAAATTGTAGATAACAATAAGGTATGCTGATAAGTGAATTTTTATGTCATAATAAAGCTCTAATTGTAGCTACAACCTTGTGGCTAGTCCTCATTCTACCAAGGATCCCTAAAAGCACCTGCATGTTCTGTACCATTTTGTGACACCTCTGTAGGATTTTCTTCTGTAAAACTTTACTTTTGGTGGGAAAGAGCAGCTGTCTGAACAACCACAGGTGTAAGTATAGTTCTAATCCAGTGCTGTATGGATCCGGTCGAACTTCTGAAGCATCTGGCCTTACGCTTTCCAGAAACATGCTTCTCCACTTGAGCTGAAGTTTGCTTGCCAGGTGGCCTCTGCCTCTGGCTGTATCTTTCATTTAAACACGAAAACAAATGAAACTCTGAATTGCAGCCACAGCCTGGATTTTCTATTTCAAAAAAAATATACCAGTGAAGTGTTGAATTGTTAAGGTTTCCTTGAGTAAGACTCTGAAGCCAGGCTATTAGACTAAATATCTCAGACATTAGAGCCAACATTAGCTTGGGAGCATGTTTCTGAGCAGCTCTATATGATGTTGGATCACTATGAAAACTTCAGACTGTAAGCTGTCTTTAATATTCTCTAAAGGTGTCTGACTGTTATTTATCAAATGTTCATTAGTAGTACACAAACTTTACAGGAAATTTAGTAAATATTTCCATTAACAGGGAGAGCAATGCAGTGTAGTCAATAACATGCTAAACACAACTGTGGCTAAACAATTCAGTGTCTTACTCACTCTAGTGACCACATGTAGGTGAGCTTTAATGTATGAATGCATTTGGACTTCTGACCACAGAAGTTCTGGTCTTCTTCACCACAGCAGTGAAATTAGGCTGAATCTGTGTGTTTAAAAGAAAACAATATAAGTTTTTTTGTGTGCATGCATATTATATGTAGTGCAATAACTCAGTCATCAATACAGGAATTTTTCTGTAAGTCTGTAACCTTTAGATTGGCAAATAACTTCTGAAAACTCTCCAAGCTCAAAAAGTCTGTGCTACTGCTATGAAACACTTTGAATAGAATTTACTTCAGCTTAAGTATCAGGTGTGTGTTTCCCTCATCCTTCAAATTATTTATTTTACTCTGAATGAATGCCTGAGCTTCCCCCTGGTGGATGTTCTGTAATTTACACTACCGCTGAATATTTTCAAACAGCTCTGTTTGTGCCCCTAAATGTTAATTGTAATTGATATTTCCACCTTTGGCATATTTATTCTGAGAATCAGAGTTTCACTTCAAAATGCTGAGAGTCTTTGGGCTAAGAGCCTCTGCTCAAAGTGTATTCATCCCTCCATGCAGTAAGAGCAACCCTGAATTTACAGAGTACCTGATGCATGGCAAATCCAGAAGGTGGAACTTGTATCTAGAGCTCTACCAAGAAGACTTTTAAAATCCTCTTTACATTTTGCCTTCAGAAAGATCCCCTGGATGATTGTCTAGTAAGGGATTGTAGCATAATGATTATCAAGTATCATGTATCTGCTGAGACACTGCAAATTGATGTTATAACCTCATTTGTATGTTACTGTGAAAGGGAAGAAGTTATTATGCCTCAGTTCTTCAGCCATTTAATAGAGGTGTATTTGCAGGATTTGTACAACTGTTTTATAACAAACTCAATTTCATGGTGCTGCTGAGGACAGTGTGAAAGTGCAATACTTTGCCTTGACCAGAGAACTATGGGCTACTTCACAGCTGATTTAAATATTGCTTTCTTGATTACAGAAAGGACTCCATATAAGTGGGATTTCATAGGGGTGTGCAGCAGCTAACGTCTCGGCTCTGCAATTACTGCAAAGGAAAGTGCAGTGTAGGAAAAGACACACACAAGGCATTTCTAAAGTCTTGCAAACACTGTTTGTGAGAGCAGCCCATGGGGCAGCAAGTACAAATAAGAACACTCCCAGTGCTGCTTTATCAGAGGGAAAATAACTTAGGGAAGAACTTGGGATCAGTTCCAGAATGTAATAAAAGATGTGTACTTTGCACTATAAAGTTTGAAATATTCTGTGCTGGGTGCATTGTTGTTATTCAGTATTTAATGTTATTAAAAATTTGTATTCCTTACCCAGCTCAGTGGCAAACAACAATAGTTTCATATGGCTGGCTAGAGAAAAGACTCCCTGTTTGTTGTGTTCAGGGAAAGCTGCTTTAGGACTTGTGACAGGGAAGTGCTTCCAAGGCACCTGTTGTATGTGACCAGACATGCTACTTATTGGCACCTTTCCTGCCCCAACACACTGATCACTGACAATCAGGACATGTTGCCATGGTGAAAACCACCGAGAAATATTTGCCTTGTACAGACCTACCAGGTGCATTGGATTACAGGTGTTAATTAAGATAGTGGAGAACTGTATTCATAATTCTGACTATAAGCAGGAATATGAATAACAATTATGCAGAGATTATGGAAAAACATATAGATACCGTTTCTTGACATTATAAATGTATGTAGTTTTAGTGTCCTGTTACAGTACAAGCTTTCCAACAGTAAATGTATAGATTTGTTACAATTTAAGGCAAAACTGGCCCTGTGGGAACCAGCTACCACTAAGTAGCTATTTGTGTACAAACTGTTGCTAGCCAAAATCCTCAATGACACAAGCATACCTTGCACCTCAGTTGCTACTGAGTAAGTCAAATACAGTGTTTACATCTCTTCCTTTTGAGTAATAAGTCACAGATGACAAACACTGCTTCCACGATTTGCTGCCAAACATGACTTGATTTTTTTATTTTATTGCTTAACTGAACCTACTGTCATTTCTACCTTGTTTACTGGGATTGCACGTAAATATTATTTCGCCACATGATCAATGTCTCTTTCTGTTACTTGGCAGTGATGAAAGTCTTTAGCAGAGCCTTTCTTAGTGAAGGACTTGTGATTAAAAACCCCCAAACAGAGACTCTGCAGCGCCTGAGCAGCAGCACCAGGCGCAGCTGTCCTGCCCACGTGGAAGGGGCTGTCCGTGCACTTCTGTGTTTGCAACACAGGGCGGCACTGGGAAACCATGCCTCGGTTTTTGGCTGAGCCTGCCGGCCCGGAGGTGCTGCCTTTCTCTGCATGGGGTGCACGGCGTTCAAGGCCGTGGGTCTCCACAGAACTGATCCTTTTGCATAAGAAGGTTAGGTGATTGTGACTAAAATTTCAATAAATTTATAGAGAAAAATCACATTGTCTTTTTTTGTCTTGTACATCACATAATTTTCTAAATACTCATATTTCTAGCTCTCTCAGTAGTGTTTTGATACATATCCATTTCCAGTGATACATTCTGTTTTAACTGATATAGTAAGGACAGCTCCCACTGCAACAAAAAATAGCATCAATTTTAATAAATAAATTTCATTTTCTATGCCTCTGAAGGAACAAAGTTTGGAATGTTTGGTAATTATATTAACAATTGATCCTTCACCATAGTTTCCATTTGTGTGTTCTCTTTGAAAAGTAAATCAAATTGTGATCTCTTGGTTTGTGAACAACCCTATTCAGTAGATTTGAACACCTTTGAAGACTTATTTAATTCCTTTATTACACGTTTTAAGCTTGGGTCCCAGTGATGCAGTCTTGATTTGGTGACCTTGTGTCAGGAGGCTGGTTAATTTTGCTGACAGTAGAAAGACTGTACTGATTTTATGGGGAATACAAAGCTCTTTCTCCTGCTCTGTAGCAGCCACCACATGTGTGTTAGGAATGCCTGTGCCCTCAGTCACTGAGTAATTAGCATACCTGACATTCTGTTCTGCATAGCCAGAGAAACCAGCACCCTGTGCCACACTGCTCCAGAATGGTCTTGTCCAGGCACTCTTAATCTGAAACAAAAAGTAGTCAGGATTGATTCTGAGATGCTACACAGAGCTACACTAACAGCTATTTAGTAAACACACACATAATATATTGTATGGCAAAAGTGTAAGATATGCAAACTTCAGGCACAGGTAATTTTTTATCAACCTCTAAAGTGAGCTATTGTTTCTGTAGAACTGTTATGTAATATTAGAAATGACTGTGAACAATGATAACTTCTCCATCAAATGAAGCATGTGTTTTCACTGGAAGAAAGTGGTAGCACCATTTTCTTAGTTTAAAAATATAATTATTTATGGAATTTAATAGAATGTACAGCTAATAGACTGCAAAATCATCTGATGTCATACTTTTCCTATATTTGACTCTTGAGCCTAATAACATGATCTGGTTTTAGGCAGACTTATTTCTTATGTTCTAGTGTTGAGTTAGATCAAAAAATACTTTTAGCCCAGTATCCTGTCTCTGGCAGCAGCCACAAGCAGGTGCTTAGAGAAGAATATAAGAACAAGCCATGTGTGTCTGTACTTGTCCTACACATTCTCTGGCATTCAGTCAATTACAGCTGAGGAGTTTCCTGAATCAGGGATGGTTTCTGTGTGTTTAATAAAGCTTTGTGGACATTTATTCTGTAGACTTCCTAAGCCTATCCTTGAACTCATGTGAACTTTTAGCACTGCAGCTTTGATCCACGCTGTGTGAAGAACCACCTCCTTTTGTTTGTTTGCTGCTCTCCTGTTGGCTTCAGCTGGCTCCCCACAGTTCATATGCTGGAAAAACAGTGAACAGCACATCTGTGTTCATCCTTTCCACAGTCCTTCCTTGATTAAACTCTACATCTGTCAGTCAGTTCTTAGCTGCAGGCTGGAGAGTTCTTCCATACATGAACATACCTATATACCTTCCTATACCCTGTACAGAAATCATCTCATGCTTTTCATCATCCCTTCCTTCTTCTCATTGTCTCTTCATTCAGGTCTTTTGTGTTTCTTTCAGACAGAGGAACAGACTAGTTCTGAAATTCAATAATTCAATTAAACCACAGTGTGCTGATGAGGGAAAACAAAAGAAATGAAGACACACAGAGGTCAAAGTTCCCTCATTTCCAATCTGTTTGTCTCACCCTGCTGGAGTGTAACAGGGCTGGCCATACTGCACTCAAACATGGTTGTTTTTTGTTTTTTTCTAATTGGGGATTAGTTTAGTTTACATTCAAACCACAAAAATAATAATTAGCTTTCGTCTTTCTCAATGCCAGTCTGTGCTCTAAGATTTAGAAGACTTTGTTGCAAAGGTCATGGTGTCATTCTTCCTTCATTTACTCCAGATGCTCCCCAATCATAGAAATCCTCACGTGATGCAATTGCCTTGTAATCCTTAAACCATAGGTTATCCCCTGACTGGCAGAGCTTTGTATCCCTGCTATGTGTCCTGTGCTGTGCTTAAACCATTAAAAGCAAAGTATAATCTAAATTTGCCATTATTTGGTATTGTATGAAAGGCAACTAATTGCATCTGTTATTTTTTCTTGGTAGCTTTGTGTCTTGTTATGGCTGGCTGTGTGGGAAGCATTCCATCCTCCATGGTACTCAATGGTATCTCTTTAACATCTTTTCTGACACAGCAAATGTGTGACTCCTCTTTCTCTCATGACTGTTGTTTTCCTGTCCTTTGAGTTTGTGACTGTTCACCAAGGCCTGTGGTATCTGACCACAGCGTCACTGAAGCTCTGCTGCAGCTCTGCTGCTCTGGCTCCCCTCAGGGTTAGCTGCATGTGCCTCATCTGGCCCAGCAAAGTGTTTGCTGTGTGCAATATACCCTGCTACACAGGGTTGGGTTTTGGTACATTCTGGGATCTGTTAGTGAGTGAAAAACAGACAACATAGTATGGAAAACGTGGCTAAGGCTCTTGGTAGACACTGCTGATGAGTATCCATTGATCAAATTACTAGGGATCCCCCTTGGCATGACAAATCACAGATAGAGTCACAAACTTCATCCATGTTCTAGTTCTCTGATTGAGGTTTTGAACAGTGTTGGACTCCATTTATAACTTAGGAGATTTGCTAGGGTGTTGTCATTATAGAACACTAACTACTATAAAAGTTCATACAGATATCAAGAAGGCAACTGTAAAGGATATAAAACCAGATTTTAAGCATACATTTATAAAGAATTCACATTTTAAACACTATTAGTCTTTCTGTGTTATCTGAGAACAACCATCTTGTGTAAACATAACAGAAAAACATCAGTACTGTCTAGCAGATTGCTAAAATGAGGAAATCTCCAATAAAACAGAGTAAGAGAGAAGCTTTGAGAGAACTATTTTCTGCAGCTAATCAATGCATCTTTGCAGCACACAAGCACAGCAGAACTGTTTTCACAAGTTCTGTTAGACTGAGGTCCAATTAGAAGAGTTGAAATTGCCTCATAAGGGTATAACCTTTTACAGGAACACTCATGTATTTCTTGCTTTCAGCAGAAAATTTGTTTTCATGTCACATGATAGCAGTACCCATTTTTTACTGCTTCTTTGGCTTGTTATCTGAGCAGCTTCAGGTCCAGCTGCCAAACACTGATAGCCAAATTAATTTCACCATACCGTGAAGGAACTCTTATGAGTGTTAGTCTATTGTCACTGTAGCATGGCAACAACATCTACAATGCCTCAATCTGTCCTTAGGATACTAACTAAAAAAAAAAAATTCCACTAAATCCATCTTCTCAAAGTGCTATGTTGATAGCCTTTGGAAAGCTTCCCTTTTCTAATATGTCCACAAGTGTCTCTCAAATATCATCATGGAGGTTAAAACATGACAGGACAGTTCACTGCTGCCTGATTAACATGTCCTTTCTTCTGTGTTATTACCAGGAATGTGTTAAAGGAAATGGTGGAATTTTATTAGAATTTTCATTTTATATTCACTTATTTGCCCAACAGAACTATCAAAATAACTGTCCTGATCCAAACTTGATGATAGTTATGATTTGAACACAAGGATTAAAATAATGACCTTCAAAAGCCCCTTCCAACCTCAATTTCCCTGTAACTGTGTTTTTGCACTGACATGTTTGGCAGAGCCTCACACAATGCTGCTGATTCAGCCATTTCCCCATGATTAACTGTCCCCAACTGCCTGTGTCCCTCAGTCTAGAAGGGAACTGTGTCCTTACAGGAATCATCAAACAATACTTAATCTGCCCAAAGGATGGGACAGTAAGTGCCTGTGCATGTGTAGCCTATCTCTTACTTTAGAACATGGTGCCAGCCAAACAACAGATCAGGCATTTATTTTTACATTCAGTGGCAGTCAAAACTCAGATTTTAACAATTAATTTTGTTAATCTTCTTCATGTTGTTTGTTTTTAATATTAATCAAGAAAGTTTGGTAAAATGTGGGTCTGTCCTATTCAGTTTTTAAGTGTAGTTTTCCTACTCATACCTAGTTTCTAAGGTGATAATCTGGATTTAAAGGATAAAAAATAAATGGGTGGTCCGTGGACATTACATCTTCACATCTAAGATGCCATTTGCTTTACAGATGCATCTTTTCGTGGGATTGCATACACATTTCAGAGCCAAAGAGACATAATTACAAAATGAAGAAAAAGATCTTTACATATCCTTTAAACTCAGGTAAACTCTCATTTTTAAACACCAGCTAAAGAGGAACTTTCAGATTGCTTCTTATAGGCTGAAGGGAAGTCTCTCAATAAATGTGACCAGGGTCAGATGTTTTTCCATTCCTCAGTGTTGGAAAAATTTAACACTGAAAATGACGGAGTGAAACCTTATGGAGACCAGATAAAGACCTACATCCCCTTCAATACATGACTAAATTACTGACACCAGTTTCGGTTCTTCTGGACACAGCTGTGTTTCCAGAGATGGATTCACTTGTGTCCGTAATCCATCGGATTCAGTCGTAGCAGTGCTGTGTCTCTTCAGAAGCAGCTCTGAGCTAGCAGATTTCCCAAGCCCTGTATTTCCCTGTGACTTCCCAACACCCTGTCCAGCTGGGATACCAAGCAGGTGTGACACTGGATGAAACTGCTCATTAAACACTGGGCTCTTGCCTTTTCATTACATGTGGACAAGAATCCTGAAATGCTGCTGCTTGACTCGTGTCACTGTGTCCTCTCTAACCACCCTCAGTCCTGTAAGATTTGTTAACAATGACAGCATGCTGAATTCTGCTTTTTCTCCAGATCTTCTCCTCACAGAAAAAAGTACCTTGTCTGCAGATTACAACCACCTTGTCAGCTTTCCACCTCAGAGGGCCTAAGTTTCTCTGCACAGCAAAAAGTGTCAGGTTCTACCACTCTCGCAATGTGCTGGGAAATTGTTGTAATTTGTGGGAACTTGTGCAAGACATAAACTGTCCCTGAGGGTTCAACCTACTCAGTTTTCATCACAATGTGGATTATATTTTCAACGCTTTTCCTCATATAGTCATCCTACACTAAATTGTATCTCCCCATTTCATCTTTCCATGCCACCTTTTATTTTTAAATTCCATATATTGCCTAGCTTCAATTTCAAAATTCTTCAGTGGACAAACCCAGAACACCAACTCTGAGTAAATCTTGAGTAAAACTCCCACTAGTTAAGTCTGAGCACTCTTGCTAAAAATTTCTCACTCCCAGATTCTAACCAAATTCTCTTTGAGCAGGAATTCTGAAATTCAGCTTGTTAGTAATTAAATCCTCACCATTTACTATGAAGCTCTATTACATGGATGGTTTACAAGGACAAATTGATTTGCTATAGCAAAACATGAGCCAAAGGACTAATATGATCTCTATTATATGGATTAAAGGTTGAAGATAGGAGAGATGACAATGACTGTTAATCTGTTAATTGTGGTTGTCCTACCTTGGCTCTGAGTTTGTGGGTTGATGTTTATCTAAACCCACATTTCAGTACTCCCACTACCCAATTGCCCTCTTCCCTTTTTCCCAGTCCCTGTTTGACACTGTAACCAAATTTAGCCTGAAAGACAATGAGGAACACAAGCCTTGTTTACTGTCCTAATGCTACTGAGCAGCACCATGGGGAGCAACATGGAAGTGGATGTGGAGTGCTGAGGAAGCAGGGAGAAGTGAAAGGAAGAAGTGTCTTTGCAGCCCTGGTTCAAATGTGTGTCAGATTGTGTCCTGGGACTGTGCCACTGCGCTGAGGGGCGGGTACAGAGCAGATTTGTCACAACACTTCTGGTTGTCTTCACATCTTTCTTTGAAACTGGCTGTCTTCTACTCGTGTGTGTAACTCAGCACAATCGTGTTTCAGGGTATTTGAGCCAATATAAACACCACTTAAATGGTGAGGATCAGAGGCAAACAGAGAATTCTGTTCAATCAAATAAAAGACATTTAAGCAAACAGTAGATTTCTGGAAAGGATTGTTTCTTTTAAATAACCAGTGTGCAAACTCATATCCAATTCATGGTCCTTGTCAAGTTGCCAGTGCAAGCCCTCAAAGAGTCTTAAACAAAGATAATGCTACTGATACTGTAGTTTCTGGTGTTTAATATAATTTATTTCTATGGTGTGGGTTTTTTGGAAGAAGTAAAGAATATTATCTTAGAAGATGGATTATGCACATGAAAAAAAAAATCTACAGTGGTAGCAATAAGTGAAAAAGATGCAGTGTTACTTTTATCAGTATCAACTGTAACAACTTCATTTTCCATTTCTAGCCAGCTTTGGATACGAAACATGTGAAGGAAGCATTATATAGAATGTATTTCATAAAATAATAATGAGCTGGCTGGCATTTTACTGGCAGTTCAGATGTAGTTGGTCCTGTTATTATTTGAATCTGCCTTGGATGATGACTGGTAGATTTCTGTGTGGCTACACAAGGTCATGTTCCTGAACTGCTGTTAATCTACAAATGCCCTGTTGTCAAGTCATTCTCTGTGGAGAAAGAGCTGGATTGCTCTTCTAACAAAACAGCCCCTGGAAATAGTTACACTGACTCAATTAATAGCAGGGTATCATCAGCTGTAAAGCAATGCCGTGTGCCCAGGTTCCTGGGTTTGTTAGTGTGAGTGACAACAGAACCAGGCACTCAGTGTCAAAACAGGAATTTGCTGTGCATATTTAAACCTTACAAAGGCAAAGAGCTTAATGCACTTTGTGTTTAAATGCAAATGGTCCTGATCTCACGAAAGGAGGCAATAAAAGAAATAACTAACATACATTACTTGATCCATCAGCTGAAAGACCGTTATCTAAAGAGCCTGGGCTTGCAGGAACAGCTATTATGTGCTTAGAAGGCTTTTCCTGGGACAGAATTAGATGGAAAGTATTTTAGTGAAGTGTGAAGACATTCCCAGCTGTCAAAACAGCATAGAGACTTGTAAAGGAAATATTAAGATTGGTTTGAAGACATCCTAAGTAGAATCAATGAGGAGTTGGTTACAGAAGTGATACATATGTGATAATCCATAGGAGCACTTGTAAGTGCTGACAAATGCAAAGTGTACATCGAGCTCAAAAGGCCTGTGCTCTGAGAGGCCTATAGCAAGGCACAGAAAATCTGTCCCAAGATGATGCTTTAATGCCACCCAAGAGAACCCATAAGATGCTGAGGACTTGACAGGTGTCATTCCTGGAAACTCGAGTCATAGCACAAATGATCCCAACCAGGCTATTTGGACATGTGCATTTTGGGGCTTTTGAGTACGAGAGAAAACTGATTTCAGACACAGTCATTCTTTTAAATACTGTTTCACCCTCCCATAAGGTCTTTTGCAGCATTTTGTAACTTTTAATTCGTACACCAGGTTCACTGTTGCAATCAGTTTTAGTCAGTCATACTTGCACACCCTGTAGTTTGTTCTAGTAGGTCATTTCATGTCAACACTTGCATGGTGACTAAGCACCTGTCTTTGGCTTTGTTGGATGTAAACATACAAGGTGTGGCTGCTGCCTAGAAAAAGGCAAGTCTAGATTTAGACTTAGCCTTACCTTCCTTGAATGATTTGTTGCTTTTTCTTCTGTTATTCAAGGAGGAAGATGTATCCTTCTCCTTCCATGTCAATGCCAAGACAACATATTTTTTATAAACTCCTCTCAGTAGGCTGTGTAGCTGATTTACCAGATTCTGCCTTCACACACCGATTTCTGACATGTCTCTCTTCAGGAATCACAGAAGGTGTTGAATACTGAATTCAGTGAGGCAAGAAGAGTTCCAATTTTATACCTTAGTTGGTAGGAGTTACCAAGTCACTGAGTAGTTTTCTACTTCCAGTTGCCTTTCACTCACATGTGATATTGTTCATGATGGTGTATTAACCATTCAAGGTAGGAATATTTCTGAAAATTAGTAGACCCACTGGGGGATGTAGGAAGCTGTGAAGTAGACAGCGCAGTGCTCCTGTTGCAAAATAACCTTATCAGAAACAGCTTTATCCTCAGCATGAATTGATAACATCTGGCTCAGAAAGTGTGTTTCCACAGCAGGAGTCGATATATGAGTGAAACAAGTAAACTTTGTCCAGCCATCAGCACAACCATTACTGATCATGAACTGTGATCACACTGATTCCAAGTACCACTTTTTACTCTGTATAGTTTCTGCTTCTGTGGATCCTCTTCCTTGCTCCTCTCCACAGACAGACACCCACCAAACGACCTGTACACCAAACAGAGCACGTAGCCCCTACTAACTGGTATTGCTGATGCACGAAGGCTTATAGCCCTTCTGGTTCCAAATTACTGTAATTACAGGTCTGCCTGTTCTTGTTACATGCATAAAGGTCTAATGATTTTTTCCCTCTCAGTATTGCCAAACGCCTGATCTCAGGGATCCTCTGTACCAATTAGCCCTCATGTTAGTCGGGTGTTGCCTGAAGTGCAGGTATGTCCATGAGCTTCTAGATCAGATACCCAGTCCTTTGACCGTGTAATACTAAAATTCCCAGCTCTTCCAAGTACTTTGGCTTTCCCTTAAACCATTCTGACCACGCCCCTTATGCGCTACTTATTTTTAGACATGTTTTGCAGCAAATGCCCATTACTTCGCTGTTAGAATTGATGCCGACCACACAACTGGAGACGTAATAATGAGAGACAAACGCTCTCCTCCCTCAGCACGTCTCCCTCCTCAGAGCGTTCTGCCGGCCCCAGCCCGGGGCTGAGGGGTGCCCTCCCTACCTGTCCGGGGCAGCGGCCGGGACACTGACAGGGCTTTCCGCGGGGGGAACGAGCTTCACAGCCGGGGCCGCCGCACTGACAGGGCTTTAAAGCCGCGGGGGGATCGGGCTCCCACGGGCAGGGCGAGCGGCGGCCGCCCGGCCCTCCGCGCTCGGCGGTGACGCGGCGGGGGCGGGCCCGGCGGGGCGGGCGGGCCCTTTTCTGGCCG
>VZTJ01004023.1:1058246-1090456 GCA_013397795.1 Orthonyx spaldingii | reverse complement strand
GGGCCGGGGGTGCGGGCGTGCCCAAAGTATTGGCTGCCTTGGCCTGGCAGCGGGCGGGGGACAGACAAGGCTCGCTTTAATACGCTTCGAGCTCATTAACTAACACCGGAGCATCGCTGCTTAAGTCTTTCCTCTATAGGAACCTCTCGTGTAAGAGGTTGGAATCAGATGTGGACAGAGCAGTGATGGAGTGTTCCAGCAGTCGAATTACAAAAATTAAAAAAAAAAAACCAAAATAGGCTTATTTCATCATATAACATTAAACACAAGTGTTTGTTACTGGCCTGTGGTTTCACCTGTTAACAAAAACAGTTTGTAATGAATATGTGGACAACATTGATATAATAGCTAATAAGTAATATTTGTTAGTTGCTTTTTGTATCCATTGATAAGAAGACATAAATAAATTTTAAATGTTTTGATAACTTGTCTACTGAAACTGTAATCCTTAAGCATCCCAAGACAGCAAGTGCCTGTGGTGACAGTAGTGTCAGTAGCCAGTCCTGTGAATATATTCAGCATGCTGCATGTTCTTATTATTGATTAACCTTGATGGTCACAGGAGAAGAAAAACTAAGATGGGAAAAACACGGGGAAACGGATCATCAGTGGCACGTTGTTCAGTTCAAGCTCCATTTCTTGATAATAATTTAGGCTCTGATGGTGACTTTGTTACTACTGTTACAAACTTCTGATTTAGAAGGGCAAACTCTAGCACAGCATTTTCAAAAATGTTCTTGCTGTCTCAGGGAACAGTGTGTACAAATCCACAGTTCTTAAAAGGCTGTGGAACTGACTGACTGGCTGTGGATTTGGAAGTAGAAACTGCAAAAGGATGTTCTAAGAGGCCGGAGTTGAAACAGAAGTTCTTTGAATTCTGTCTGGAAAGGCTGGAAACAATCTTTTATCCCATCTTTCCACACTGTAGTGCTGGGGAGTATCAATAGGCCTTGGCACTTGCTCCAGTGCAAGCTTCTTGATGACAAAGATGTTTTAGTTGCTGGTCCAATATTGAATTCTACCTGGGAAGGAATCAAAGATTTAAAAGCAGTTGTGAGAAAGGGTTACTGATTGTAGAGGTCTGTATTTACTACTGATGGATCTGCTGTAAGTATATATGTTCCCTAAGGATGGTTTTAAGAACTGTAGCTGACCTACATTTTCTTGAGAGACATTCCGGTAAATACTCTGTGTCTGAGCACATGTTCATCCGGAGTGCTTTACAACACACTTTCTTGCTGCTACAGTGAATTTTCATCTAACACTACAGAACTTGCATCTCCTACTGTTCTAGTCAGTCTCTGCATTTTAAAATTTGTTAGATTTTTTTGCTGCCTAGTCCTCACCATTCTTGCATACATGACGTGTTAAAATAGGCTTTTTAGGAATTACTGCAATGAGGATGGTGGAAGGGCTTAGGAGAATCATTTAGCGAAGCATTCTAAGTGCTGGCTTAACACAGGTGTCTGGGGAAAGGGAGAAAAACATCTCCTGGATACACAAAGGAAAAGGAGGTTCAGAGGTGCAAGGCTGCATTATCCAGGCCTATACAAGGCTGAGATGCATTTGGAGCCCATACCAGGTGGGAATACAGAGCTGATGCTCCTGGTTTATCAGACTGGAATCTAGACTCCTAATTCCTCATATAAGTTTGGGTTGTAAATACATTCCTGTCTTGTACTAGAGAGTCTCATGATCAAAGCACTCACTCTTGATGTGTTTGGAAGGTAACACACTCCAGTAGAAAGGGGAGTTAAGTTGGGACTTACTCTGTGTGTGGCAGGTCGGCCACCTGATCTTAAGGAATAAAGAAGAAATGCTATTTAAAGGAAGATTGTGAATATAATGATCACTTTGAAAATGTTTTAGACCAGTGATGGTCACAAGACCCAGTGTAGCTTGCTCTTAAACCTTTTGTGTAATGACCCCACTTTGCAGTTGCAATCTGTGCTTACTCAAGTAACAGAGGGAGAAGTAGAGCAGAATCTTGCAAAATATGGAATGTTGCTCATATGTGGGTAACTTCTGTTCTGCTGCCCAGGTGCTGACAAAGCTGCTGCTTCGAGGAATCTCACATCTGAAAACAGCTGAGCTGCATGAATACAGCCTTGTAACTCTTGGCCGTAGCTGTGATGGCAGCAGCTCTCAGATTTGGAGAGCCCCCAGCTGGCTCAGGTGAAAGGTGGCTCTGTGGAACAGCTGTGCCAGTCCAGCAGCTCAGCAGTGCTCACCCAGCTTTCCTTGTACCTGTTTGTTGGAGTCCCTTGTCGTGCTAAAGCATGAGAAAATAACCTGGTGAGGAAGAAGTGATTAATTTTGTAATTGAATTACTTTAATGGAGGAGCTGGCACAAAGAACTGTTTTGGAGTGGCACCACACCATTTGGATTAGGTTGTTTTTTAACCTGGTCTGTGCATCCTCAAGGTGCCTTCGTAGCAGGAGCTGCTATGCCTGGAGTTCATGTTTGTTCATACCAGGGGAGCAACACCAGGGACCAAATTGCCATGAGTAGTAACTGACAGCAAAATACTGCAGTGCAATTGCTCAGCTTTCTGTGAGATTTAAATAAGAAAAGCACTGAAGTGTATTCATATAATAGTGATACCAGAGAAGGAGAAGAAGCAGGTCAAAGTCAAAACCTTACTTGCAGAGCCTGCTTGAAGGTCTGATATCAGGCACAATGCTCCTTAAAATGTAAGGTGATTTTTCTTGGATTCCTTTCCCAAGTGTTGTTGGGGGAAAGGAGACTAATTATGATGCTGACCTGCTTTTACGCCTTTTAAGAAGTGTTTTCTATTTAACCAGGATGATAGAATCATACAGGAAGATCTCCTTTAAGAACCAAAATAACCTACTTGCTCCTGTTCTACTGACAATATCCACTAAAAATATATATTACACATATTTTGTGCAATTACTTCTGCATATCTGCTTCATATTTAGATGAATTGCAATTTTTTGTGCTTCTTTTATCAGTTTGGTGATGTTCAGCAGGCTTGTCTTTAATGCTCATGGCAAATAGTTTTTGTGGCTGTTCTTCCCTCTTCATTCTCTCATGTAGTCCATCAGCAATCACTGCATACCATCTCGTGTCTTAGACATTTTTAGAGCTGATAACCCATCCTTATAAGATCAGTGTCAGATGCACTGAACTCTTTACCTTTTAGAGCTAACTCAACACAATTACTATATCAATGTTCTGATACCTTCTGCAAACAATTTGTTAGGTACTTGGCTAAAGTTTTCTAGAAAAGACACCTAAATGAAGTTTGTTAATAATTGATTTACATGCAAAAGAGCTTTGCCCGTGAATTCCTGCTGACTGCTAATTGAGCTGTGTGTGTTTGTATGGTCAGCTGGCTAGATGTCAGGAGTGATTTAAATGTTTATGCCTCATGTGATCCAAGGTATCTGGAAGTATCATGTGAGACGTTGTTTGCTTTCTTGTTCCTAATTTTAAACACAGGCCTTTTCTGTGGCAGTCCATGGAGTCTATGAGCTACTGCAAGACATTCTTCTTAGAGAACTGTGGTCAGAGTTTAAAATTAATTTTCCAGGAAGGTTGGTTCATTTTGAAGGAAGACTAATTTATAGAACCAAAAAGATGACAGTTATTTGAGGAAATAATACTGGTTAAAAAGTTACGATAGTTGATAAATACCCAAAGACATTTGCATTTCAGATAAGAGCAGTAAAAAAGTACCAACTGCTGGCCCTCTTTTTTTTCTTTTTCCCCTCGCATAAAAATTATCCGGGCTTCCCACCCTGTTATTAAATAGGTACCTTTTTTTTTTTTTCTTAAGATCCTAGTTTTTGAACATTTGTTGAATGATCTTTTTTCTTTGTTATCTGAGCAGTCTTAAGGGAAGTCACTTTCAGGGTGCAATTTGCTTATTGTCTCTTGGTGGGAACTGTGAATCTGTCATTAAGACTTAAGGATGGTGATAGGCAGGAGTAGGAATGTATCCTAAAGCTAATTGCTGCAATTCACAGTCTGTTACCTCTCTTAAACTCTAATGATATCGCTAAATGTGCTTTTCCATGAAGTTTAATCATACAAAAACACATCCCAGAAGGAGATCTACTAGTTTTGTCAGGGCAGGTGAGTCGAAAAAATTGGCCAAGGATACTGTAGATATTGGAAGTGAATTGGGCTCATGGATGTATTAGAGTGAGTTCTGTTGGGATTAGCATCTTTGCGAAAAATTAGGAAGTGCTAGAACTGATAGAGCACGAAATCTTATGGAAACACTTTCCTGCTGAATAAGAAATCTCATTTTTCCAAATGTTGCAGTTCTCAAATCAATAGGGGAATTACACAGCTGCAAATTAGGGAATCAGGGTACTGCTGAAGATCTCCTCTTGGACTTCCGGTCTTAACTCGTGCTGATGTGTTTTGCAGAACTTCACCAGCAAGTTATTTTGGGGTCAGTCTGCAGGCCTTAAAAAATAAGAACTCTCTTTAATGTTTCCAGCAAAAAGGCTTAGGAGCTACAGATATTGGTAGATGAGAAGATGAGGAGAAAAATGCATACAGATTTCTCTGCCCACAGGTACGTTCTCTGTATGGCCTGAAAGCAAAGGGAAAGATGTTTTTCTACTGCTTTCAAACTCGACCATGGAAAATTTGGAAAGCTACGTCCTTAACCTACAGAATTAATCTTCAGTGTGATATTTTTTAACCTGTTACTTATAAAAAACCACTAAGTAGTTCTCCAGCCAAAATGTAAATCATTAACACTGTTAAACTGGGTGGGTTGAGGACTGAAGATCTTGCATGTTTTTTTCCATAATCTCAAAAACCAAAATTTTTTTTTTGTTTTCTACATGTTCATCATCAACCTTCTTCAGTTTGCAGAGTGTACTTTAGAAAATTAAAAAAAAACCAAACAAACAAACAAAAAAACCCAAGTTGTGAATGATAGTGATTAGCAGTTTTATTGTTAATATGGAAATGTAGACATGACAAAAAGATTTTTGTTAATCCCTCCTTTACAAACAAACAGGCATCATACTTGTACATGAGAATTTATTTTTAAACTACAGTATGTGTCTTTGCAGAAGTGGACCTTGTCCCTTATCTTTTGTTTATTGAAAAAATTGCCATTTTAAATCTTGTTCCTTATCATCCCTTGAGTAAAAAATCAGTATGTCATATTTCTCATCTTGTGTCCTGAATTGGACACAGGAGCACAGCCTCTATCTTCCAGAAGCTTGAAGATAAAATATCTTAACTAAATGAAACTTGCAGTTAACCTCAGATCATTCCATTAAGTCCAAGTGAGACTTTGTACAGTTTCCTGCTTTCAGTGCTTTTGTTGATAAATGTATCTTGATTATAATCTTCAACTTCTTCAGTTGTGAGTTTTCCTACTCCAAGCAGAAGTGCTTGTGATTGAGTGCAGTTTGGAAACCTCAGCAAGTTCTCCAAACTCTAATACCCCAGATATTTGTCTGAGTCTTTGAAAGGTATCTATGCTGGAAGAACTTTATTTTTACCCAAGGAAATGAGATTCCAGGATAGAACAAAGTGTCACTCTTCTTTGTTTTGCAGTGAAACTGAAGACAAAATCAACCTGTTCTGTCCTTGGCAGGTCTGCTGCTGAAACTGGCCAGTCATGAAGGATTGATATAAATAGAATTACGTTCTGTTCGTTTCCCAATTAAAAGCACTGATATGGCAGAGGCACAAGACTGGAACAAGTTGTTGCCTTAGTTTTCTAAGCAAGGATTTTGTGAGGTTACAAGACTGAACTTCAGTAAACTCTTTCTAGGGTGTGATGCAATACTGAAATCTCCTTTACTATGCTTTCCAGTATATCAGAGTCCTTGAAATATGACCTAAAATAAACCATGGTCAGCTACTGGGCCTTTTAACGTTTCACTTAAGGCTACAGAATTAAAGCTCCTAAAAACCTAATGAGAAAGTAGAGGTAGTGAATAAAGAAATCCTGAGGTATATCTTGTGGTGGGGCATAACCTGCAGCGGTTGGAGGTTGTAAGAGTGTGGTCGTTTGAAGTTCTGTCCTTTTTCAGTTCTGCAATAAGTGTCTGGTTTTCCAGTTCAATTAGGTGTTCCACTAAAAGATATTATCTCTTTCCTTAAACCATTGCTGAGTATCAGTGAATTATAGAACTTGAACTGTTTTGATTAAATAATTTACTGGGGGATAGAGAGGAACAAATGTATGGGTAGATGTGCATTAAAAACCTTAAAAACTAAACATTGACAAGCACACCCTGGAAAGGTGGTGTTGAGGAGCTGAAAGGAGTGGAGGGAACCCTTAAGAAGTGCCTAACTTCTAAATTTTTCTAATACAGAAAAACTTTTCAGTTACTGAAATGTTTTTGCCTCCCTGGTTCTTGAGGAAAAAAATGACTAAACATAACAGAATGTAAGAAGTTTCTCTGAAAACTTGATGCTGAAAATTTTAAGAGTGTTTGGGTAAGACTAGTTCTAATTTGGAAAAATATTCCTGTTTCCATCTAGGGTTTAAAAATAATGAAGAATAAACTTTAGTCAAAGGGATACTGGCATTTAGTATATGCTTTAAGAAGGTGCAAATACCCCAAACCCTCTCCTCCAAGTATTGCTGATGTAAGGTATCCAAAGGAAAAAAAAATAAAAAAGTAAAACTGTTGTTGCCACGAAAGCTGAATGTAAAAGATATGAAAATGCATTTTTACATTATTAGGCAACTATGTCTTGTGTTGCAGAAGTGTGGTCTTATGTGAAGAAGGGCAGATACATAACATAAATGGATCTTTTACTTATTGCATTTTTAATGTCAAATTGATAGTTTGCAAGTAGCTGTTTAAAGAGAAGAAATGCTTGCATGTGCAGTTGTGATGCTCTGAAAAAAAATTCTTTAAGATTCAGTTTGTACTTTAAAACACAGATAATTTTGTAATGTCCAAAACAATCTTTTTTTTTCCGTACCCATGGCCTTACATCACGTGTTCCTATATAGTCTGCCCTTTAAAGTTATGAGCTGTGGATCCAGAATCATTCTACATGTTGGTTTCTCAGCTAATGATTTTTGAAAATATATAAATATTTTCAGTGGAAAATGTACATGTAGTGCCTTCTTATGGAGTATTTTTTATCCTATTACAAAACCTAGTGGTGTCTCTGGATGCAGTGATAATCCATATAAGGGCTACAGTATTGAGCTGTGTATAGTACAATATAAAATGTTATATGCTTTAATTAACTGTCTCCATTTTATGTATTTCTCTCTCTCCTTTTTATATTTTTCAGTTCCAGGGGACTTAGGTAATCAGTTGGAAGCAAAGTTAGATAAGCCATCAGTGGTGCACTATCTCTGCTCTAAGAAGACAGACAGTTATTTTACACTCTGGCTGAATCTAGAATTGCTTCTGCCTGTCATCATTGACTGCTGGATTGATAATATCAGGTGAGATCAGAAATGTTGCTCTTTGCAGTTACATCCTCTCCTTGGGCTGACATGCAGAATGGCTGCCTTCAAATTCCTTTTCTGATGAGGAGCAGAGGCTCTTTTAGTTTCTTCCACTTTCTCTTCTACCAGTGACTCAATGTAGGTTTGAGCACTTGTTAGACACCTCTATGGCCTTATCTCCAGGAGGATGTTTTCTGCTCTTCTTGGTGATGCCAAGCAGTAGGACAGGAGGAAATGGGCAGAATTTCTGATGCACAGGAAGTTCCTCCTGAAATATTTTGGTTTTTAAAATCACTTAATTTAAAGCTTTCACACTATTTCATAATTCAATCTGCTTTATTAATGTTCCTTTAAAAATAATATAAATATATGTGTGAGAACAAGAAATAATTAGCTGGTGCAGTTAAAAACTATTGTATTGGCATGGTGCTTTTTCATGAATGTACTGAGCTGTTGTAAAGCAGTCTGCTCCCTATGCCTTACAGATTAGAGAGGTATTTGTTGAGAGAAGATTTGTTGCATCAGTTTGGATTCTTACATTCCATCGAGGGGCAAAAACTTGCATTCAGAAATGGCAAATGTATTGATATGGTACTAAAAACAAACCAACTCCCAACGATACTAATAGGGATGATTAAAAAAATAAACTCCTGACTCAATGCTCCAGATTTTTCACATTTGAAGTTGATTTGAAAAGTATTTGCAAACACTCAATACCTTCATATATTTCCTGAAGTCCCAATCATTATTAATCAAGAAAAAGTACTCCCTTATGCTGGTATGCATGTTTCTAGTTAAAAGGAAATTCATTATTTTAGGTAGGATAATATTTTTGAAGTCTGATTTTATAGGTATTTTATATCCTACTGCCACATTCTTATGCTCTTTATAAGTTTTTTTCCATTTTATGGCTTGATGCAAAGTTAAAAGGTACAGAACTATATAAAGCAGCTTGTATGCTAAAGATGAAGTTCAGCCACAGTTGCATATACTCAGTTTTACAGAGACCAAAAGTCCTAGATTCTGCATGTAAAGCATTAAAGTAATTGTTTGCATTGTATAACCTCTTAGCCATGAGAGTACTCTGATCATGTCTGCTTGGGTTGGGTTTTCTCCTCCTTCTGAGTAACAGCACTTAAAGTTCTTGTGCTGCACTCAAGAGTGTAAGACCCAGTGTAGTTGAGGGTTGTCATGTGGCAATGTAACATGTTTCATGGTTTTTTTCATTGTTTTTCTTCCCCTCCTCCCCAGGCTGGTATATAATCGAACAAGGAAAATTACAGAACCACCCGATGGAGTGGATATCAGAGTCCCAGGATTTGGGCAGACATTTTCCTTGGAGTTCCTTGACCCAAGTAAAAGGAGTGTTGGTATGTAAAGGTTGTGTCTCGAGTGCTTTGTCACTTGGAGGGTTTTTCTAGTTTGTCTTTATGCAACAGGCTACTGAAATGTGATTTCAAATTGCAATTCTGTGAGCTCACTTTGCTTTTAAGAGTTCATTGCATTGTATTGTTTTGTTTGTTGCGTGGCCTGATAGATTGAGACAAGAAGATTCCAAGCTATTTAGTGTTGTGTCAAATCTAAGTTTGCTGGATGAAATCTGAGTAGACATATTGAGGACAGATACTTTCTGAAAATGAAATGGGTTGAGTAGAAAATTCTGTGACAGAAGGTTGACAAGCAAAACTGAAATAAAAGCACTTCAGCTTGGTTCTGAATAAAAAGTTTTTTGACCTTAGGAATGGGTTAATGGGATTGGGAGATATGGTACCACAATCTGTAGCTCCTTGTGTTTTGCTGGTGTCAGAATAATTACATAGTTGCATTTGTGCTGCAAAAGATTTCTGCATTTGTGTGTTTGCAGGGGTTTTTTTTAGTGCTTTTGTAGGAGTCATGTTTCAGAAAACACAGAGTTCGATAAACCTTTGTGAGTTGTTAGCTGTGGCTGAAGACTGGAGGAGTTGAATAGTCAGTAATGCACTGAGCTTCACATGCTTCATAATGTGGATCTGTTCTCTAAGCCAGTGATGTGCTTGATGATCTGCACTAGATCACTCTGATAGCTAGAACAGGGTTATGATTAAGTTCTCCACTTGATGGACTATGTGATAAACATTCAAGACTAACGAGTGAGGTGCTGCTCAAAACTTAAATATGACTCCGGTGTTCAGTAGACTGTTATGACACTGTTACTGGAGGTGTGAAGTTGTGGTAGTATTTAAATCCTATGTGTCAAACCCTGTAGTATGTAATATCTTTCAATATGCAGTCTGCAGCTGTTTCCCTACTTTGCTATTAAAGCTTTATGTCCAGTTACTTAAGTCTTATTCCACTACCCCAGAGACAGAAAAATAGTTTTGGGGTAGTTTCCAGAGTTCTGTCCTGGAGTATGGAATAAGCATTTGTTTCCAAGAATAAATGTTGGTGAAGTCCAGGCCAACCTTTATACCCTACCTGAAGTTAATTTGCAATCAACAAAAGCTACAACTCTAACAAAAACCCCTCAGACATTACTAAGTTGCAGCTCAAGGGTAAACTTTCCTCTGCTGAGTCAAATTTATCCACTTTGCGTGGATACTACATTTGGCTACCAAAACGGAGAGAGCAGCCAACTAGTAAGAAATTTTAATAGTGATGTTATCTCAGTTTTGGGGGATAGTGGGCATAACTCATTTTGTTTAATTTGTGTGCAACTTTCTAGGTTGTTAAAGGCAAGCTGCAGGTTTAATGTCTGTCTATATGATGTCAGAGATAATTCCTCTTGAGCTTTGTTTTGCAGTAGTTGTCTGATAGCTGTTTCTCACACTAACCTTGTTCTCTCTTATCTGATGTTTACAGGAAGTTACTTTTATATGTTGGTGCAGAGTTTAGTAGATTGGGGCTACAAACGTGACGAAGATGTAAGAGGAGCACCTTATGACTGGAGAAAGGCACCAAGTAAATAATATATTATTACTTGAACAAAACTTTGACTCTCTTAGCCAACAAATAATGTATTGAATCTCTTCTCCCATCCTGTACAGTTATACCTAAAAGCTTAATTTTGTTTAGTTCCTGGGGCCTGGGTACTCCTGGATGCAGGTGCAAACTCACTGTTGTGGTTTCTTTTTTTTTTCTTCTTTAAACAACTTGCTACTTAAAACTTGCTTAAAATCAGATCAAAACAACAGAAAAACCCCATTTCACCAAAGCACACACCCAAAACCCCACCCTTCCCATTTAATACTGGAACTTCTAAGTTCTGAATTATTAATTCTACAGACAGTTCAACACAATTATTTAAAAGCTTATTCTCTTTAAGGCCAACATTCACAATTAATAATTAACACTGTGTAATCTGTATGTTTTAGATGAGAATGAAGACTATTTTGTGGCACTTGGCAAGATGATAGAGTTACTGTATGAGCAATATGGGAGTCCTGTTGTCCTGATTGCCCACAGTATGGGTAACATGTACACCCTCTACTTCCTGAACCGACAGCCCCAGGATTGGAAAGACAAGTACATCAAGGATTATGTGTCACTGGGTGCTCCGTGGGGAGGAGTGGCTAAAACTCTCCGTGTGCTGGCTTCAGGTAGGTCATTTGAGGCCTTGCACTGTGTTTTGTGAGTAGTGCACACTACTAATGAGACTGTTCACTGTAAGACTGCAGGATAAGAGTTTAAGGTACCATGAAGGTAAAAATATTTTTTTTGTAAGTAATGACAACTTGGTGTTTCAAACCTTGCAACCCAGCTGTTATTTTTCATATTTGTGGGGGTGGATTGAATTTTTTCACATCCTGTAACCAGGAGCTTTCTCTTTTCTTGACCTCTCTTGGCCTCTTTTCAGCAGATTGTTGTCATCTGCTGTTTGGCCTGATGCCTTCTCTTTCTGTCCCTTCTGCCACCAGCCTGATTGCTCTCTGTTCAGTATTGCAAAGCTACCAAGGACTCCAGAGCATTCAGTAGTTTCCTTTGATTAAAGATCACACAGCTGCATGAGGTTAACATTAAAGGAAATTTGCAGACGTGGTGGGAACTGGTGTCCACAATGTAAATGTCAGGTGAAAGTTACAACTCTGCAGATTAGTAAAGTGAGTCTTTGAGGTCTTGGGTTTAGCACACTGAATATGCCAGAGACTAAAAACCAAAAAAAAAAAATTGAATAAAGCAGCATAATGTACTTCACGAAGTAACTGAAAATGACTGATGGAAAATGTTCACTTACCCCATCATGTGATACCATAATTACATCATGTGCTTTGACATTTTAGTTCGTGATGTTTCTGGCTTGGTTTTGTAGCTTGTTTCTGACTTGTTAGCTTTGGATATCCACTATCTTCTTCCTAATCAAAGCTGACATCAAAAATTGGACTTCATCAAAATGCAAAACACACAGCAAGAGCCAGCCATGCATGGACAGAGCAAAGAATACTTTGCTTAGCAAAGACATTTGATTCTGAACAGTAGTGCACTACTCCATTACTAATTAGAAAACTTGACTCAATACAAGCATCCAATTTACACATTGTTAAAGCTCTTGAAATGGCACTGTAAAAATTGATTTCCCTTTTCCCACAGGCTTTGTCTGACATATTTGCATGCTACAGAAATGGCAAGAAGTGAACAATGTTAATATCACCTTCATAAAATTACATTTTATATAATCTTATAAAATTCTGTAGTCCCATATCTCTGTTGGATTAAACTTCTGTGCTTCATACCTTGTCTACCCTTTATAATGCATCTCCAGCAAAGTGGCTAATTCTACTAATTCATAACGAATAGCTGAATTTCTACTAAAATGCAGTCACTCATATTTTAATCTATCTTGTACTAAGCTTCGTGTTTTCAAGCAGAAATTTAAGAATCACATGGGAAAGTTAAATGGGCAAACATTAATATCAGAATGTACAGTTTTAGGCTGTTTTTGTCTCGAATATCTGTAGTAAAGCACTACCATCAGCACTTGGACTGCATTAGTCTGTTTAAGAGTTTCTAAAGTTATCAGGTTTAGTATGCAGAAGAATTGTTGCTTTAAAGAAAAATATACTGCATTTCAGCAGGAAAGACAAGGCACTCTGTGAATGCATTCTTGCTGTTCCCATTCCTGTTTATGATATGCAATGCCTAGGAACTTCCTGTCAACTCCACAGTTGTGTTATCAAAGTGGTTAACAGTGTGCAGGTGGAATTGTTTTCTGGAGATTTCTGTGATACTCGCAGCTACTTATACATGTGCTTTGCTGCATCCCACTACAGTGGGCAAAGACACAAAGCTCACAGTGGTTTGTTTCTATTTTTGAAATGTTGAAAGGTTGAAATGTCAGCAGTGTCTTCCTTACACTTAATGTTTAGTTGTGAGTGTTGTGTCTGCAGACTTAAACATGGTGCTGGCCATCCAGTACTTCTTCACTTAGGAAAAAAGTAAAGGATTTGAGAAACACTTTTTAACAGTTCTGCAAGAGAAAGCTGGAATAGTCAGGTTCTGTGTTTGATTATTCTACTGGAAATAAATGCTGTACACATTCCTTTCATTGTTCTGTTCAGAACTTGGGCTTTCTCTGCTGAAAACTGCCGAGCAGTATTCAGTAGCTTGGTGGTGAGAGTGCACAGTGAAGTGCTTACACCACCCAGGATCATGAAACCCATTTTTCAGGACCTTTGTGATTCCTGCTGTGCATTTGAGTTTTCTTTATCTGTTTCAGACTAGCAATGTCTTCAACTAGTCCTCCTAAAGAAGGCATTACTGTGCTTTGTGTTTCCTTGCTGAAGCAATAGTGCCACCCCATGGAACTGAAATAGCACCAGAGTACATTTTTCAGGAATAGTAGTTTTGGTTGCAGCATTTCAATTTTTATGGCATGGTTGACCTGTGCCACTACATGCTGTAACTGCCTGGAATTAATAATGAAAAATAAAATTCAAAGTTCAGCTGACAAAAGAATTGAGGTGTGACAGCCACTGTGATAGTGAAAATAAACAAGGAATATAAACTCGTGTCTGTCTCAGGGGTTTGTTTTTTTTAAAAAAAGTAATCACTATATTGGCTATTTATTAAGCAGCTTTTAATTTTGTGAAGATGCAAGAAAAATTGTTAAAATCTGCAGAAAGATGTATATAAATTTTCACTTAGTCATGTGTTAGTTTGAGCCATTTTTTTCATCATTCATCAACTCATATTTAAGTTTTGGAAGTTATTAAAAGCCCATTTACAGGAGTTAATTAACAAAACAATAATAAATGAGGATAAACTTTTCAAATTGTTACTGTAAGCCAGGGGAACAAACTTATTATTCATGTTATCACCATGAGTGCTAGTAACTGCTGCTGATTAAGACTCACTGATGCCTTGCTTTATGGATAATGAAACTCCACTTTTTCTCCTAAGGTGACAACAACAGAATCCCTGTCATCAGCTCACTCAAGATCAGAGACCAGCAGAGATCAGCAGTTTCCACGAATTGGATGCTCCCCTACAACTACACGTGGCCTCCAGACAAGGTGTTTGTGAGCACACCCACGGCCAACTACACCCTCCGGGATTACTGGAAGTTCTACAGGGACATTAACTTTGAGGATGGCTGGCTCATGAGGCAGGACACGGAGCACCTGGTGTTCCACATGACACCGCCCGGGGTGCGCATCCATTGTCTGTACGGCACCGGCGTGGAAACCCCCGATTCCTTCCACTATGAAAGCTTTCCTGACAAAGAACCCAAGATTTTCTACAGTGATGGGGACGGTACAGTGAACTTACAGAGTGCCTTGCAATGTAAAAAGTGGGTGGACATGCAAAAGCAGGAAGTGGTGATGTTGGAGCTTTCAGGAAATGAGCATATTGAAATGCTGTCCAATGATACTACTATCTCCTATGTGAAGAAGCTGCTCTTTGGTTTGTGATAACCTTGTGTTGATAGTTATTTTCCTCACCTGTGATGCCTTCCCTTAAATATGGGGAAATGCCTTTTAATCCCTTGATATTTAGATATTTGAATTATTTATTTTGCTTTTTTTAAAAGGTTGTGTTCAAGTTGCTTGGTGTCCTAAATGATCGTTTGTCTCTGATTTGTGTTCATGATGCTTCCTGGTATTTTCACATTCTGCAAATTTTGTCAAATACGCATTTTGGTGCCTCTGGTGTTGTGTCCAATGGTCATACAGACTTTCATTTGGAGATTGTGCAGCCCCTTGCACACAACACATGGAGTCATAGACCCCAGAGTTCCTTTGTGTGGTCTTTGCATGTTTGGAGTAGGAAGGATGGCAATTTTGGATGCCCAAGGGAATGGTATTAACTATTTGGGAAACACAGTAAAGCTTTTTAAAGGGTCTTGCATATGCTGATCCACAGTTCCCAGTGGATTAGTTTGTAAATGTGCATATCTACTGGGTAAGATAGGGAAGAGGTGTGCCTGGAACTGTGCTACCATTGTTGTAATCCAGACTTTTGTTTATTATAGCCTGGGGGGAAAAAAGGTAGATGTGTGAATTACTTGAAGCTTCTTTATTAGGTACCCTGCTGGGTTATTTTAGAAAGAAGAAATTGTTTGCTCATCACCTTCTAGAGTCCCTAATTGCATACAGTCTGGAGTCTGAGGAATTCTCAGCCTGTTCTTTATTTATCAATGAGGGAATGAAGCTAAACTGTTGTTGGTCCTTGTAATAACTGTAGCAGTGTGGAGTAGCACATAAATCAAAGCTGGTTGAATACTGGCAAACAATCTATATAGTGTGGAATTGCATTTCTGGGTGAAAAACAACCTCCTGTAGTGGAAATGATAATGGTTGATGGGCAGTATTTAAAAAAGAAAAGTGAATTTCTGAAATGGGGTGGGGAATGGAAGCCAGCATAATGTTGTATGGAGTATAAACCTTCTTCTCAGGCAAATACTTTGGCTCTGATCCAGCTACCTGAACAAGCAGTGATTAGATCAACATTGCATTCCACTGAAAAGAATGTTTTTGGCTTTAGAGTAAAAGTAATTTCCCATAGATTACAAGTTTCATTTCTGCTGTGTCAAGAAGTTGGGATACATGGTTCCTTAAATGTTTCTATAAATTGCTGAACATGCAGTCCTGTAATTTCCTACAGTATTGTTGTAGTCAATGTTAAAATAGAATAATTTCAACTCTGACCTCCACAGAAGTGCTGGCCTGAAGGCCATCATATGTACCACCCTGATTACAGAAGTCCTGTTGGAGAAATAGTTTTACTCAAAAATTCTCTCTTGCTTGCTTTAAAACCAGTTAGACTGCACTTAGTTTTCTGAAAACACAGTTTTGAATGCTTTCAAAATGCTGGGTTCTCCAAGAAAAACGTTTTAAGAGTTTCAGAAACTCATCAAACAATTAAGGATTCATTACTTAAGAACCGGAATTTGTCTAAAGGGTAAACTTTAACTGTTTTGGTAGCATGCCTAGAATGTTTCCTGCCATTGGACATATCAATAGCATGTGTTGAACTGATGGGCTTGAACTTCTTGCTATTGTAGAATGGAACCAGAAGGTAATTTTAAGGCTTTAATTCAGAAATCTCTTATTTCAAAACAACTTGAACAAGGGTCATCAACAAGCTAAATATCTTCCTAGGTTTTAACTTCCTTATGTAGCTTTATTTCCCTCTCTGCATTTTTTCCTAGTACTTATGTTGAGGGAGTGTAGACATTTTCCTGAGTTTTAAACTGGATCATTAATCTTGTCCTCCCTTGCCCAGGAGGCTACAGTTCAGCAGCAATATTGCCTAGACTTTTCCAGAGTAAGTACCGAGTTGCCCACAGCCTTTGTAATGTGTCATTGTTGAAATGAAAAAAAAAAAAAAAACAACAAAAAATCCAACCCACAACCAACCAGCCTAAACAACCAATCCCCCCAAAACAAAAAACCCTACGACAACAAGGAGGGACAAAAAATTAAAACCCCAAAAAAATCACCACAAAAAATTGCCCTTTAGCCAAATGATCTATTTCATGCAGGGCTTGTCAGCTGGATAAGATTCAGGCTTGTGTTCCAAGACTGCTCCAAGATGATAAAGCTCTTCCTTGGTCTGACTCAGTTTTTGAATAAATTGCTATTTGAATACATTATAGAAGACATCTAACAACAGTCTGTATTTCTTGCTGAAGGAGAATGCTTGTCAATGAGCACTGGATTGAGTGGAGCTGGAGGCTGTGTTGCAGGATACCAACATAGACACCAGGGTCTGAAAAATGAGAGAATGATGTAGGTAAACAATTCTTAACTTGATCTGGAGAATGTTTCTAAGCTTCATTTGGATCCTAACCCATTAATCAGTAACATTTTCAGTCTCATAGCAAGAATTTAGCTTCAGGGTTTTTTGTGATTTGGAGTTCCAAAATACATGATTCAAAACATGCTTGTTCTTTTTCCTCTTTTTTTCCTCTTAGTACTTTTTAAATGCACTTTTTGTGACCCAAAAGAAGAGAAAAAGCACAACTCTTTTATTCTTTTCTAATTTTGGCCACCTAGTTTCTGAGATTAGTTGGCTGTAAATTTTAACATAAAGATTTCTAAACCAGTTTTCTGTTAGTAGACAAGCCCTAGAGTGTCCCCTTAAACTTGTGTTAATGTGATAAAATGAAGCTGAAAGTTTTTCAAGGCTTTTATTTGTTTGTTGTGTTGTTTGTCACTACAGAGCTTTGTTGTAAAGAAATGTGTGTACCTGAGTACTGTGTGAGGGCAAGCACAGTGCTGCTGGGGGTTCTTTGATTGGATGTGGTGGATCTGCAGGCAATAGTTTTATGTCCAGAAAGGGTGGGGGTTTTGGGGTTTTTTCCCTACCAAATGATCATCAGCCCTTTCATTTGCAGTTCCTTGCATATTAGGATGCAGTTCTCATTGGAAACTGAATGCTTTATTCCAGTTGCTGAAATGGAACCACTGCACTGTGCCTGTGAGGAGTGGCTGCTCTCTGCAGCCTGATCCTCTGCCAGGACAGTCTGAGCGTTACTGTCACAGACCTGCTGCAGCCACCTGCATTGACCTGTCAGACTCAAGTGGGCAGAGAGGTCTGAAAAAGAAATCTTTAGGGAGAATGTGGCACTTTGATAAGAGGATTAACTCAGGTGCTTTGCCACAGCTGAAATGTTTGAATTCACTAATGTATCTTTGTTATACCTAAAGCATTAATTATGTGTCCCTTTCCATAATTTTTACTTGGTTTTGTTCTTCCAGAATATTTTCAGAAACCAAAACTAGTCTTGAGGACCAAATGTGTTTCTTATTTTTGACAACGTGTATAGAAAATGCTGAAGAAGCTTTCAGCTGTCATTGTAGTTCTTCTGAAGAGGTTCAGAGTCACTATGTGATTCTGTGTAAAAACAGAAAGCTTCAATAACTAGCAATAATTGCAAAGGATTTGCAGACCAAAGGAAGGAATGTTTGGTATTAAGGTAGTTCTTGGAGCACAGTGTGTTCAAGGCCCTCTTAAATTCAGGGAATGTTTGGCAATGACTTTGCTGCTCTACACTAACCAGTATTTTGTACAGAACATATTCTGAGACCTGGCATTTTCTATGTTCTTGTGTATGAATGTGTTCAATAGATTTTGAATATTTTATTGTCAAATTTGATAATATAATAAAGTTGATCTAATACAGATTGTCTCCTGTTGTGAATAATGTGCTCAGTTCTCAGAGGAAATGAACACTTGGTGCTGTTCTCCCTCCCTAAAGAGGCCTGGTGTCTCTCACAGTAATTACTTCTTGGGTAATCTTCCAAATGCACCTACTGTCTTGTGGTATATTTGGAGTTCACTGTTAATTGTTCTGGAACTTATGGACGTATGGGACTGAGAATACTCAATTTCTTTTTGCTTGCATCTTACTTGCTCATCTTGTGTTAAAAAAAAAAGTTCTCAGGCTGCCTTATATTCTGCTCAGGTAATTATTTTGAAATTAGTTCCTCAGTCCTGATGTGTTATAAATGCCTGCAGTTGCTTTTATACTGTTAATTTCCAAGCTGATCCACAAATCCCTGCATGATGACCATACAGTTTTACAGTTGTATAAAACAATCTTTTTTCCAATTAGAAATAGTGCATTGTGGCTCTGAAGAAACTGCAACGCTAGACAGTGATTCTGCAAGCATCTGGGTATTTTTTACATGATAAAGACTGTAATACAAGTTGAGTGTTGGTGACTGCTGTTCCTCTCTGTGCCCTAGATGCCAACTATTTGGACATGTTGTCCCAGTACAGATATTTTCCATGCCTGCCTCAAGGTTCGTTGACCCTGTGTGATTGCAGGAAAAAGGGGAATCTGGCCTTCTTCCAGCTCCCTATTAACATGGGGCAAGTCCTGCACTGAAGCCATGTGCCCATTCTTGCAAGAAGCTGGGAAGGCTGAGAGCACAGGGAAGAGGAGGACAGAATGATAATAGGCCTGGCAGAGTGATGCAAAGCCATGAGAGAGGCATGTGTGGTCTAATGCTGGGGTGCTGATGTAACACTGGTTATTGGCATGGCTTGTGCACCCTTCAAATAACAAAACTACAGCTGCAGATTGTCAGATGCTATTTTGCTGTGCCATCTTAAATCATTTGGTTAATGATGGGATTGTAGTTCTGAGAAATGATGTTGACTTGCTCGTGCTTGAGTTATGGTTTTCCTCCACAGTTCCAGCTTAATAGTTTGCTTTGGTTTAAGACTAATGTCCTTTGTGGTCATTCAGGTCAACAAATGAATTAAGTGGAATATTTAGCTCCCAAATCAGCATCCTATAGGCAAAACGAGAATGTAGTATAAGCCCAGGAAATGCAAAAAATTCATATCTAATGTTTTACTAAAAATACTGATGTTAAGTTTGTTTTAATGGTTTATATATATGTATTCAGTAGAGGGCAGTAGTATACAAGTTAGAGTTTTTTTAGGTAACGTTGAATAGCATCTTTGTTAACTTCACTTGAGAAATACAGGATTGCAGGGAAATCAAGACCTAAGTTTGATATCCATAAAATATTTCCTGTCCCAAACCAATTGTACATATGCAGACTCTGCTACTGGAGGAAGTTTTTTTCTGAGTTAAAAAGCAGGAAACTTCAGCTTGATTCAAACTGATGAGTAAAACAATCTGAGGTGTGAATTAGATATCCACTGCCATTTACATGCTCAGATTAAAGCACAAATAGTTACAACTATTGGAGTGGATTGGTGTATAGTACTATGATGTACAAAAGAGATCATGTATTTTTTAAAAAGTGCTGCAAATACTGTCAGCTCTGTTTTCTTATTGCACTGCTGAATAATAGATAAATCTTGTACCTCAAAGTTTTCACTTTGCTTGTAACCACTGACTCACACCTAGTAACCTTTCTGGAAAGGCAGATTTATTGACCAAGCTGCAATTCCATGTATAACTAAAAATGTCACCTTATGTGAGTGAAGTCATCAAGACAGATGGTAAATTTGACTGCATGAAAATACTGTGCCTACAGGTGAAGTATTTTCATTACTATTAGTATTTTTGAGATTGTGTTGTGTCTGAGGTAGTCAAAGAAGGATTCTAGTACAGGTCTAAGCAGGTTAAGATTAGCCAGGAACATTGCTGTGGTCTTAGCTGTGCTAGCAGAGCCTTTGTACCTGTGTAAAAAAAAAAAAAGGGCAAGATTAGAATGTAGGAAATCTCACTAAATACTTCTCATGACTAAACGTGATTGTGACCAGAGCAGATCAAAGATGACAGTAGCACCTGTAAACACATCTGGGAGACAAAACTGACAAGGGGGGCAGTAAAAAGTGTTCCTTGCCTATCCACATCATGAGAACATACTTTCAATGACCAAACCAAACATGTACCTGCAGGTGCCAAAGCATGGATTGGCCAGCCCTGCTTTACACAGTTCAGGTGTCTGGAAGGACCTTTGGAAGGGGAAATTGTGTAGTGAATTGTTCAAGAGATTTTAGTGGGAGTAAAGTCATAAAGCAAAGAATGATATAATCTCTGATTCGTGTGAAATCCTCCCTTCTGTTGTAACTGCTTCAGCCTTGAGCTCCTGTGATATTTCTAGGTGAAGGAAGTGCTGTTGTCCCTGTTTGACTCAGACATGGGTAACTTGTTCAAATTCCTTTAGGCAGAATCCAATCATGTACCTTTAACTCCAAAGTTGTGCTCTTGTCATTAAACCAGCTTCAGTCTCATTTGAAGCGAGTAAGGGCAAAGCAGCCGTGCTACTCTTGGGTGGAGGAAAGAATACTTGTGAAAAATGTCACGTGTGAATTAATGCATTTTCTGCATAACACTTTCCTTGTTTGTAATTTCACCTTGCTGAACTAACTCTATATTCCAAAGACATTAATCCCCTATGAAGGTGCATCCTTGTTTTTTCATCTACTGCTAAGTATATGTTACTTCACATTTTCCATGTTTCTATGATGTCCATTAGTACTTTGATGCCAGGCTATGATACAATAAAGAAAAATAGAACTAGAATAGGATGTGACAGGACAAGGGGGAATGGCTTCAAAGTGAAAGACAGTAGATTTATATTGACTATCAGAAAGAAATTCTTTACTGAGAGAGTGGTGAAGCACTGGCACAGGTTGCCCAGGGAAGCTGTGGATACCCCATCTCTGGAAGTGTTTAAGGCCAGATTGGATGGGGCTTTGAGCAGCCTGGTTTAGTGTAAAGTGTCTGTGCCCATTGTGGGAGAGTTGGCCCAAGATGACCTTTAAGGCTCTTCTCAACCCAAACCTTTCTATGAACACGAAAGATAAAACAAACACCAAATATTCCATTAAAACGTTCCTCAGTCTAGTTTTGGCTCCTAATCCAGTGACATAAGCCCTCTGCTCCTTGCCTTCAATTCAAGCCTTTCCAACCAGGCTTTTGTCATTGAGCCCTAGGGGTTTTTTTTCCCCTGCTTAAATGCTGCTTAAATCTCAGCACCTTATGTGAAAATAAACTTTCCAAAGCCAAACACAGCATGAAAATCTTCCACGCAGACAGAAGCAAATTGTTAACAATCGAATGTTATGTAGAGTCTCTTTTTGGAGAGAGACCAAATGCTTCAATAATGGCAAATTAGCTTAAAGAAACCCGTGTTTTCTTAGCAGGGATCCCTATACAAAGATAGCATTTAGCTCAGAGCTTAAGAGTATCAGGAAATCAAAAAACAGAACTGAAATGTCAGGCAGCAGGGAGAAGTGAGAGGCTGGGCTGGTAAAATGATGTCTGTGGGGCTATGATATATTTGTGTTTGTTTTTAAAATCTACTTCATCAATGCAAAAGGAAAATTCTGGTTCCATGAGAGATAAGGAAAAAACCCATGTAGCTAGCTGGACTGCAGTTACTGGCATTGGACTGTCCTACACCAAAATCTACATAGCAAGAGCTATTTCAAGGCTCCCTAGGTTCTCAACTGGCCAGCAGAGAGTGATGTTGGATTGCTGAACAGTAGAGACTGCAGCTGTCTGGGAATCTCGAGTTATCAAATGTTTGCTCAGGATCCATGTATAGATGATATGCCTTAAGAGCATGTTTCCTGTGAGAAGCAGCAAAGGATCTGGATTTACATGTGGAGCTGGAGAAAAGGAGACTATTTTCTATCTCCATTTAGCTAAAAGTCATTTAGCACTGCAGGTTTCAGAGACCTCTACTATTCACGGTGAGTGACTTGCCTAGCTCTGGTCTCTGTGCTTCAGCTCTGAGCTAAGGAGTTGAGACACCCAAGAAGCACAAGTCTCACTGCATTTTGCCATTTTTTCATGTTTTCCATTTTAAGAATACAGACCATAGTTTATCCCATCTCCCAGTTCAAACTGTGCAATAAATTCAAGGTCATCATGGTACTCCTTCTCCAGCTGTGTTTGTTATTAACTTTCTGAGGAGGATCACTAATTTATTACCACTGAGACAAGGACATAAACACACAAGACAGTAGTATACATCTCCAAAACAGGAGCATCACCTAATTTAAACAAGAATTTTTCTCTGCTGCAGCTTGACAGTAGAATAAGACAAGTTTTATTACCTTATTCATATGTTTATGATCAGTCTAGAAGGATACAAGTTGTAGAGTAAAATTTATACCTTTTGTGATGACATCTCATAGAATTTAGGTGAGGAAATAGTTTGGTCCATAGCAAAAGTTGAGAGAGTTTTACTTAATTTATCTAAAAAGAAGAAAAAAGGCCAGATTTTGTTAATCTATGAAATAATTCTGTTTTTTCAATGTAATAATGACCTGTTGGATGTATGCCCAAATATCACCAACTACTAGCAAGTGTTTCTTTCAGAAGCATAAAACAGTGAGGTGCACAAGAAGAAATACTGCTGCTATGATTCTTTACTTCTAGGCCCTGTTAAATATTTACATATTCAGAATTTTATTTAGTTTTTCACCTAAATACAGTTTTTGTAATACTTCTTAAGGTTTAACATAGCCCTGTTTCTGTACAATGAAGCAGCCAGGATTTGGGATCAAATCTACATGAAAAAGTCTTCTTATACTTGATGTAAGGCTGTTCTTGGGAATAAGTATTTTGCATCAAGCCCTTAAGAAGCAAGATACATTAGTGGAATAGAGTAAGACACTATGAACTTACTCCTTTCAGAAAGGCTCTTGTAAATGCTGTGTATGTTCAGTCAGTATTTTTTCCTGAATGTTTCAGATCAATGGAGTAAACAATTTAATTTGTTACTGTTTGCTGTTTGTTTCTATTTCCTGTACTCCAATTAGTAAATTGAGAAATTAAACTGATTTGTCTGGTTTCACTAATGAATAGAGAGCGAATAGAAAGGTCAGGCTCTGACTGACTTTTCAGAAATGTACAAACGCATGATCCACAAAAATACTTTTTTTGCAAAGAAGTGGCAGATTGAAAACAGGAAATGCCATATTTTTATCTGCTTAAATTAGTCAAGTTGTGATAAATAATAAAAGCAGTAGGGTTTAGACCTGACCTTACATTCCATCTGTTTCACTAGAACAGCTCTGAGTTCCAGTTACAACCAGGAACCAACTGACAGCACCAAAACAGACTGGGAAGCTCTGGCTGCCTTCAGGAAACAGGAGCAGGCTGTGCAGCTTCCTCTAGGACAAAAAACTGACTGAAGCAGCCCAGAGTATGTCACTAAAAGCTCATGAGACTTGTCACAAACTTTTACTGATGAGCTGTTAATAACTCCTCTGCTGTTGTCATGTCATCTTTACTGTAATTGTTATGAACTGGTTGCAGAGAAAGAACTTGTTTTCTCCCAAGTTCTATGTGTGTCACCAAGGCAAGCAGTGAATCAACATCACAGCAAATTTGACTTCAGTGGTGTTGTGGTTGAATCCTCTGCAAGGTCCTTGTTTCAAGGTGCAGCATCTACAGCTTTCCAGTCCTCAGCACAGGATCACCGTTCTCCATGTTACAACTGCTCAGAGCTGGTGCACAAACTTGTCTCAGTAGCAAAGTTGAAAATTATGAAATGCCTATTAATTCAAAATGGATGTAATGGGTAATTTTCAACCCACTGCACTTGTAGTTTGGGACACAGCTCTAAGGCTCATTTACTTTTCTAAATAAGGGACCCTATTTCAAAAGGTGTGTGGGAAGCTATGCACAAATGCAGTCAGTAGGAATTTGTATGCTAAACTCCCACATTACATTAAAATGTCCTGCACCACAGGAGGTGGTATGTAGGAGTGGGTGGGCAAACTTCAGAACAGAAGAAGGTATTGAATCCCTTGAAAAATTCTCCTTACTCTTTATGTATTCAATTACTTGTTCCAGTTTTTACCTCCTAAGCACTCTTACTTTACAGGGTTATTTCAAGGCTGAATAGAAGTGCTACGTTCTTGATGCAAACCTGTCTTTACTCCCACTTCCTCTTCTCTTCAAATTTGAGATGCAGAATTTTACTGAAACACGTTGAACCAACTCGCAGTGCAAGTTCCAAACCTAGCTTGCCATTGTCAGTTATTATCCAGGATTCCCAAAGATGTACCACAATTCTGCTACAGCTGAATTTAAAGGCATTCATATTTTGCAGGCAAACAAGTACTGTTGTGTTACAGTTTACATAAAACAGGAGAGGTATAGGGTACATACTGTAATACACACTTTCATTGGATGTGTCAAGAAATGCAGTTTTTCTTTTTAGCTCATGCAGGTGTTAGAACTGCCCCAGAGTTGGCAAACAAAATGTTCATTGGTTAAGAAGCTCTCCTAGAAAAACAGCAGTGTTTGAATTCTAACACTGCATGGCTAGAAAAGGGACAATAGCTGGGTGTTTGCATGATTCTAGAGCAGCAAAACAGCAGCACCAGGACACTGCTTGGACAGACAGTAGTTATACTGGACTGTCACCAAAGACTGCATTTTTAAGTGGTCACAATTGATTCTAAATTTGTGTGTTAGTGCATTTCTCCTTTTACAGAGAATTCAAACCTGAGCTTACTGCACTTAAAACTCTCCTTAGCTTTACCACCAATCTGCTCTCTAAGTTGGACTTGCACTGAAAAGTCAACTGTGGAAGAAAGCACATCTTCTAAACTCGTTACTGAATTCTCTATTTCTGGTAATTTGCAAAACTTGTGCCTGAAAAAACTGTATTTAGTCCAGAGACTTATTATGTCATGCTTTAAAATTAGCTTGTGAATTTTAGTTCCAGCTCTAGAATGGCAGGGTTTCATTAGAGATGTTTCCAAAACTAGTAATTACCCTCTTAATGAGCCCTTGATGATATTGTTTATATTTATAATTAGATTTACAGGGGACACTCAATCAGTTTAAACACAGCTGGGTGCATGATACTGGCTGAGACAGTCAATCCCCTGGAATGTCCAGTCAGACACAATTGCTTTTGTGATCACTGAGCACAGAGAACTGGCACCTTGCAATCTGCAAAGCCAATGAAAATACTGCTGCTTTGCATTTTCCACTATAAAAATGGTGATTCTCTGCTAAAGGAAAGATTTTTGCTTTTTAAAAAAATTTTTAGTCAAGCTGACTCTCAGTTGTGTTCCTGCTGAGCTCCACAGTATTTGTGGATATTTGGGATTTTGTGTGGGGGGAGGGGAAGAGGTGTCTCATTTACTGATATATATATCCCAAGGACAAGTGGGAATGGCTTCAAACTGAGAGTAGGTTTAAACTAGATTTTAAGATGAATTTTATTTACTCCTGTTCTACAAATCAGAATTGTTAGAACATGATGTAAGAGTCCACAATCTTATGAAAATTTTCTTAACCTACACCTGATGGCTGGTCCAGAAACAGTGGGGCACAGTAGAGCATCAACTAAACACATATCTACAAACCAGAAATTACAGAAATTCCTAATATTTTATTTCTATGTTGCTAGCAACAGGCAATGTCTTTGACTCTTTAAAATCCAGAGATGTTAAGAGAAAAATATTTATGTATCTGTCAGGATGATTTGATAACTTGTAGAAGTATTTACCTGTGTAGTGCCTAATATGAATTATTCTTTGCTGTGTAATATTCTTCACTGTGCCTTTCTGTGCTCCATTTATTTCAGTGCTTTTTCTACCCACAGTACAGTTCTAACCTACAAACAAGCCCATGAAAGCCAGAGGAGCTCCATGGAAACTAAGGTATTCCTTTTCAAACTGACTAATTTTCCTTACATAACTGCCAGAAGATGACCTGGCAGAGCTAATGCACTGATGAAGATGGGTAGAACATACAGACAACAATGTATTCACACAGACTGATGTTTGCTACTTTGCTTTAAAAGTTATTTTCTATAGTTATGTGCTACTATTGTCTTCTACAGGTAGAAAATAAACCAGGAAAGCTGTATGTTCCATTTTCTCTGTTAGAGTGACCATGCCCATCAAGCACACAAGCTGCACAATAGAAAGCAAAGTTATAAAGTTGTTAGGAACATTCTAATTTACTCCAGAAGTTTGCATAGGGCTCCTAAGGCTGACTGACAAAAATTCTCCCTTAATTTTAAAATCAAAATTAATTTAAAAATTAGGCTTCATCTTTGTCACCCAGCTGAAGCAGCGTGTTCACACTCAATAATCTCCATTGCCACAGCAACACATGCTTGTCAGATCAGGCCTGAATCGATGCAGGAACCTCCCTGCAGAAATCTGCTAACCCTTAGACATGCAACTCTAGAATTCATTAGGATTTATTTTCTCTTTTAGAAAGGTAATACTGTTACACAATACACGATAAACATCTCAACCCATCTGATCTGAATCTGTGCAACTTGCTTTGTAATAAACCAAAGTTCTGAAGTGCTGAATGCAGCTAGAAACAGAAGTAGCTGATTCAGGTGACAGGTGTTTCATGTACAAAATTGTAAATGAAAATAGAATAACAGAATATGCTGAGTTGGAAGGGATCCACAAGGATCACCAAGTCCAACTTCTGGCCCTGCACAGGACACGCCAAGAATCACACCCTGTGCCTGAGGGCATCATCCAAACACTCCTTGAGCTCTGCCAGGTCGGTGCTGCAACCACTTCCCTGGGGAGCCTGTTTCAGTGCTCAAACACACATTAGGTGAAAAACCTTTTCCTAATATCCAATCTAATTTTCCCCCAGCACAGCTCCAGTCGTTCCCTCGGGTCCTGTCACAGAGGGCAGAGATCAGTGCTGTGTCTCCACTGCCCCTCCTGTGGAAGCTGCAGCCCACGATGAGCTCTGCCCTCAGTCTCTTCTCCAGGCAAACAAGCCAAGTGCCCTCAGCCACTCCTCATAAGGCTTTCCCTCTATTTAGCATTGAAATAACAGTACACAAACGCTGGCTATCATCCTGTTGCCTTTTATTCTTCATAGAAAATGTTTGTTCACTTTTCACCTACAGTCAGTCATAACATGTTCAAGTTTAATTGTCATCATACATAGTTGGATTAAGCAAGGTAGAGGTGCAGAGATAAGTGACTTGTGCAAGTTTACATAAAAAGTTGGCATGAGAAATACTGTTTTGCAGCTCTGGATCAGTTATTACTGCATTTATCATTATTACATATGCTACCATTTATATTCTCATTGTTACCTGATTAAAAGAAAAAAAAGCAATAATAAAATCTCTCAGCTAATGTTGCATTTTTCATCTGGTTCTGGGAATTCACCACATAGATTGCTAGGCCTGGTTTTCACTCCAATATGTTGTGGTTTAAAGCCTTGGTACATTTTTAATCAATCAAGTGTTGCTACACTCAAAAATCTATGCAGATAGAAATGTCAATGCCCCTATAAACTGAGCAGTGGAAAACGCTGAAGTGTAACCACAAGCTATACTCAATACTGCATTATTCATGCTCTCTGGTTTTTACTTTTTTCCACCATAGTTGGGCAGACTCCCTTAGTGCAGGCAAATTAAAAAGATTTCTGTGGAAATGTTACCTCAGACATACACGTGTATCTTGAAAAATTGCTAGAATCAACTTACATGCACTTGTTTATTCTGTATTGGTAGAGTAAATTACTCAGAGGACAAGGTGATTTATTTCTAATAATTTATGTGTCTCATGTGGTTAGAAAGAGTTCAGACTTTGGTAGGTGAAGAAAACCCCACTTCCTGTAGCAGGTTTTTTCTGAACCACCACTACACATTAGTTAAGAGACACAGTCTAAACCACATTGCATAGAGAATGGCAAACAGCAGGTAACTCAGTCATGGGGTCTGGTAGGGTCTTTTAACTTTATATTAAAAACTACAATTTGCTCTGTATAGACTCTAATTACTATAAGGCTCATGATGTGCTTGGATCTAGGATGACTTAAAAAAATTGCTGATGTTTATTCATATCAGGTGCTCTACAGAGTCTCCTAAGTGCTGGGTGCTCAGGTAATATTAGATCAAAAAAGATTCTAGGAAGATGAGAGTAATTTCACACATCCACTGTTTCCTGCATCACACTTCAATAAAATCTGACAACCATATATTTTTTTGTCTTTTAAATAAGGTACTAGACAGAAGTAGAATTCAGAATATCCATGCTTTTAAATCTAAATTAACTTTTAAAAAGTCTAGGATAATATTTAGAACTATAGTTCCTCAAATATTTCAGTCTGTGTCTCAGCTGTAATAACTCAAAGTATGTCAAATGTATGAATCTAGTTGACAATAACATGTTTTTTAGAAATGCTGATAAATTACCTTGAAAAGGTTTTGCAGCACATCAATGAGTTCCTCTACCTTTATTCATATTTCTGATATGTTTCATCTCATGTTTTCTCTTTGTAAACGTCTGGAAAAAAAAATAACTTATATATGCAGTGAAATGCCACTACAGAATTCTTTTGGATCAAGTAATAATTCTTCCTAGAAGAAGAAAATTAATTATCAAGTTATTATCAACCTAACTCAAAGAAAAGCACTAAATTACAGAGGAATATTACATCAGCAGCTATTATGGTTGGCATTAAACCTAAAGTCTAAAACTGCATTTCAGGAAACATGCCAAAATAATGAAAACTAGGAAAGTGCCAGGAAATATTCCTCTACATTCCATCAGAAATGAAGCTACACCACATACACCTAAACTATCTGTGCAGCTGTTTATGTAATTTGGGGGTTTTACATCTATCAAGACAGGTTCCTGTTGTTTAAAAGTCTGTTAAAATGTTTAGTTACAAAGAAAAAAAAAAGCCTGACACCCAACTGATTCCATAATCACCACAGGATTTGTCTTCTCCTCAGCAGATCTACAAACCCAACACTCTTGCCTTGTACATACCCGAAGAATGTCAGCACATCATCCACAGCTTGAACCAGAGGACAGTTGTTTCCTCTGTCACCAGTTTTCTTTATGGCAGGGCAGTTCCCTAAACAGTCACGATGATGGGAAAAGAGAGGAGGAGGATAACTAGTCAGGGAGCCACTTAATCTGCTAGATGTGTATTAACATGGCTGCTATCAATCATAAATCAGCACTGATAAGGACCAGAAAGCCCTAACACTTAACAACTTCACATATACTATGATTTTCTAATTTTATGCTATCTGTGTACAAATGTAATACACAGCATATTGCAAAGTTCTGTGGGAAGTGTGGAACATTGAAAGCATCCCAAGACATTATGTAAGATCACCTAAAAGGCACATTAATGATTAGCCAATTACTCCTGTAAGAAAATAATGCATTTTTTTACTGCAGCTGCTAAAAAGCAACTGTTTGTTCTGCAAAGTAAAACCGAGATCGAGTTCCTGGGCAGCTGCTCTGCTTCCATGAAAACACTCAGTAGGTTTTTGAAAGAGCTGGAAAAAGACGTAGAAATACACCTGCACTGTATTCAAGTGAATTCAAGTAAGAGATGGCTACAGCACATCACACTTCCCACTACTGCACACTACCACCATATTTCCCACTAATAAAGGAAGGGAGCCAGTATAAAAATTGGTTTTGCCCTTTAAGCTTATTGTCTCTTTTATTTTATTACTTTCTCACTTGTCAGTTTTGCACCCCAGCATTTGGACTCAGAGTTGTTAAACACATTTTGCATTCTCAGTAACACCCAAACCTCTCATTAGAATTCTGGCTCCATAACCCAACCACTCTAATTACCTTTTCAAATAGCCAATTTAACTCTCTCAGCTAGATAAAATGACAATGGTTCTGTATCTACCATAGAGGAAACTCTGATTAGAAAAAAGCACAATTAGGATGTTTACAAGGTGTGATCACAGAGCACAGCAGTTCTGCATTAAAGCAATCTGATACCTAGAACTGTACAAAGCTCCAGCTGGGTTATCACAACATTCCTAATTCAAGATGTAACATACATACACAATTTAAATGTAAATCTTTGGAACAGACAGAATTTCAGGTTTGCAATTATTAATCTACTTCCACATAATATTTCTTCTTTTCAAAAATATGTTTTGAAACCTTTAAAAAGATAGAGTTAATTATGAACTTAATCTATAGTTTTAGTTTTTCTAACCCTGGGGTCTGTGGTATTATTGAAATCATTAAGTTCTAGTATACATTTGTATCTGGCTGAGAAAAGGTCCCAACCAAGTGTCCTGGGCTCCAAAACTACATTGTGCCATCTGAGTACCCACACAATGTGTGTGTGTGTGTGTGTGTGTGTGTGTGTGTGTGTGTGTGTGTGTTTATTTAGGCAAGGAAAAGTATGTGCACACATAGAAATGTAAGTTTAATTTGCTATACTTACATACCTAGGCTACCATGCAACAGCAATGTTGCTATGGGAACAGGTTTTCAAAAAAGTAGGAATCACACATGACAGGCAACACATTTTTGGATTTTTTTGTATATATTATGCCAGGGTGGATAGCAAGCATATGAAAGTAAAGGCTAACTTAAAGTCTTATAAGCCCTTATCTATAATGAGATTCCATTGATAATTTTGCATTGCATTTTTTAAAGGCTTCTACAAAGCACTACTTGTTTCCAGGTGTGTAAGAACTCTTTTCCAACATCTTTATATACTTTATATTTAATAAGCAATTTCCTGTCTTCGTGTCAGGTCCTCCCCTTTTATTTTGTTTTTCTCTAAATGTATTCATAATGGTCATTTGCTGTTTCATTCTTCCCTCCCCCATTACATACCTCTTTCTTTCTTTTTTCACTCTTTCTTTCTCTCTCTGTATATTTTTCTCAGGATTTTCAGCCCTCTTTTGTGTATTTTGCAGTCTACCTTTACTCGTTGTGTTAATGCCAGACAAAACACTTGGCTTTTGCTCTGACACAAAGGCCAACAAACACAGAGCCACTGTAACAATACTTGGAGTGGTATTTTTTCATTCAACAAAACTGAATGTGTATTTCTTCCTTCCACTTCCTCAAAAGACAACATGAGAGGAAGAGTCACTTCTGCTCTTTGTTTTATGTATTAAAAGAATTACAGCAAAAGAACATACACTTTCATTAGTTCTTTCAAAATCTCTCGATAAATCCATTTTGTGGAGTTTATTTCCTACTCTGCATAGTAGCAGGTATGATGTTTTCTGTAAACTGATGTGATATAACCTTTACATTCCAGTAGAGAGTTTCAAAAGCTTACATCCCCCAAAGCTTTGAAATGGAAAGGTAACACAGCCAGCCAGCTGAAGAACAGCTCAAGACAGTGCTAGTGTAGCAGTATTCCAGAAATCTGTTGCATCAATTCCTTCTTTTTAAATGACCGTGAAAATGTTATTAAAGATTTTTGTAGGTGTTGACATAAAAATTTGTATTTCATGTCTTAATATGACTTAATATGCATTGAAGAACTCTCTAGACTAATAATTTGCCTGACTAGCATCCTGTCCTAGGGTATAGAAGGCATATTGTGCTTCATCTGACATTTCGAGCTGTTAGTCAGACATCGGCAGTGTCGGGAAAGCGTCATCTGAAGTGGAAGGTAATATATTCAGATCAGTTCTACTTTTCCAGCTTTCTGATTTCTTCCTGTTCCATGATTATTCTTCTGCATCAACATTTGCAGGAATTTGTAATTCAAATATAGAATTTTTAAACCACCAGCAGCCCAAGTTCCATCTGGGATTTGAACAGTCAAGCTGAGCTCCTTCTGCTGCACACAATACTTACACCACCAATGCCAATAAATATTGTGAAATTAGAATTCTGCAGACAGATTTTCTAATGAACAGAACAATTTGCTCTTTCACACTCTTACTGTGACTCTAATTTTGATTCCCATAAAAACTAATTTTGTGAGGTAACATTTTTAAATCTCAGTGAATCAAAATGTTGGTCAGATAACCCTAAATTCATGTGCATACTTAATAAAGTTTTAAAAACTGTGTGAGTGGCATGTCTATATGAACATGCTCTGAAAGGTGTATAGCACCAATTTCCTTGAGTGATAGTGAATTGTGTGAATTGTATGAATCACTATTTGGCTTC
>VZTJ01004023.1:1011138-1058225 GCA_013397795.1 Orthonyx spaldingii | reverse complement strand
TTTTTTTTTTTTTGGCTTCTTTCTGTGTTACAGACACACAGGAGACTCAATGTAAGTTTTTACAAAATTTAACATGGAACAAGAGCAGTGTTATAATTGGCTTATACATATAAAACCAGAAGAGATTTGAGTTACCCTTTTTACACTTAATGTATTGAATTCATTAAAAAATCCCAAGATCTGCAGTTTTCTAGTGTATCTCAAATAAAAGTGCATTGCATTTTTGTAAGAGATATCATTTAATCTTTTCCATTTGTAGTCTACAACTTCACCCGCTGCTAAGTCAGAAATACAGTGATCCTGAACTTCACCGTCAGAGTAAAATTACCCATTGTAAGCCATTTCCCTTCTTCAACCACAATCAAGAGAAAGTTGTATTTGTCTGGCAAGTACTTTAAATAGTTCCCATTTCAGATGAGATGGCTGCCAGACCACAAAACAAACTGCTTCTACACTGCTTTGCCTGAAACTGTTAAAAATGAGGCTAATTTAGAAAACTGACACAATGCAGAAAATAAATATTAGAAACACAAAGAGCTTGGATATAGTGAGTTTCTCCATTTCTCCACCTTGTTTTGATAAAGAAGAATGACATATCATTATGTGAGTTATTGTGTGAGGTAGGGAAAAAAACTCCAGGTATCAATAACTTTGTAAAAGATCTTTAAGCACACATAACTGACATACTGACTGCATGAAATCCCATCTGTTTGTAGGATAGAAGTCAGTATTGACCAATTAAGTTTATTAAAAGGATATAACATTGCATTACAAAACATTGTATGAGTAATCCTTACAAAATCTCTGGAGCTATTAACATTTTCCCCTGCCCCATTATATGCATTTAGAAGCCCTTAGAAAATTGTTTCTCTTTGTAATTTCTTTGTCAGTTTAGTGTGTAGTGTGCACTCTCACGCAAAATGCTACAGGTATCAACAGTTCCTTAGGCATAAACATCAGAATGCATGGCTGCAGCTGGGAAAAGAGGTTTTTAACAGATGTGTATCCACAGACAATAAGGGTTATTAAACAGAGCACTACATGGCAAATATTAAATCAACCAGTCAGTAAAAACACATGTAAACATTAGTTCTTTGCTGTTTATACTCAGTATATTCCTGAACACCCAACATTTGAGAAAACCCACTAACTCTCCAAGTGTACTGTTGATGAAAGATTTTGCAGTGTTTTCCTCCTTTTGGGGAATTTGACACTAGATGGCACATCACACCATGAAATGTGTCATAGGGTGGAAGCAAACGCTGCTTGCACTAGAGCACACTACTTTTAAAAAGCTTCTTGAATCAATACAGCAACACTTCTATATCAGACTCGAGGTCTGCTTCTGAAAAAGGTCCTTGAAGAATAAATTTCATACAGTAGTCATAGGTAGATGTTTAATTTGCTACTAAATTAATCCTAACAGGCTTTATTATAGATTAAACTTCTATTACATTAGCTAATGCTAAAATACAATTTAATATCCACAGGAGAGTCATAAGTATTAAGTTATGCTTTTCTTTCAAAACTATTTGCAAAATAATACCACCGTGGTTTAGTTTCACTAGTGATGTGTTACTGTTCTAAACCATTATTTTAATTGACATAGCACTGAATGTAACTGCCAAATTTGGAACTCTGAACTGATAGCAGTTCTCAGAACTCAGAACATAGTGAGTTTTTGCATATTAAAAATAAGTAAGACTATAAAGTTGAGCTGTAGTCCTCCAGACGTCATTTTTTCGTAAAGTCGTATCATTAAAATCACAATGGATGCTATGGTCAAAGCTGTACTGCTCAAGGTCTGGAGCTTTCCAGGCAACCAGTAAATTTTATTCATAAGGCAACTATTAAGTGTATTTTTAAGCCTGTAAATAAATATCTATAATCCACCTAGGTATTATATTTGTGATGCATGGTTGCACAAAACCCTTTAAATTAGATCTGTATTTCACATGCCTTGTAACAGCTTGGAACCATTTAAGTAGGAATCTAGCAGGCAGAGTATTTTTAAGCTACACTGATGTTTGATGCATGAATCCTGTAACAAAATGCAAAATAATCTCTGAGTAAGAATTGGCATGCACTTCTTTTAAAAGCTTCTCTTTTCAAAATAGAATTAAAGGAAGATCTCATAGGGAAACAATTCAGTTAGTGGATAACAGTGCTTATATTTGCCTTCATATGAAGGCAAGGAAGTGAGAGTTAGAACATAGAATAAAATGTAATTTTTTCTGGAAAAGAAAAATATTTTTTAGAACTCTATTTCATATAAACTGAGTCAAAACCCTAAAATGTTTTAAGTGACAATGTAATTGCAAGACAAAGAAGCTATGTGGTTGCCATGGCTGCCTCCAAATGCCTTGATATGCTTTCCTGTCTTTATTCTTAATCTTAACTCTGAACTAACTCTGAATTTATGTCTTTTACTGCCATATCAACCACTTTTTTCAAAAGTCTATTCCACTGCTTGAGATCTTTAACTGGTAAGGTCAGACAACTTCAGGACGATAAACCTCCCAGTCCAACATTTCAATTCAACGTTTTACATGTTAAAAACAAGACTAGAAAAGAATACTTCAATATCTAGTTCCTCTGCTACACAAAAATAACTGAGGTTAAACAGTTATAGCCTTGTTTACTTTCTCAGCATGATTTTTTCTTGTCTCTGGGTAGATACCCAGCCTAGAATAAGATTCCCTAGCTGTATAACATGATTTTCTCCACTTACCTAGGAAAAAGAGCCCATGGTGCTCTAAGTACAGCTAGGCAACCAGCACACTAGCCACAGCTATTTTGGTAGCAACAGCACCTTACAAAGTGGGCTCCACAAAGATAATGTGGTTAAAACTGTATCACTCAAGGAGGCTAAATTGTCAAAAATAGCTTTCCCTCAAATGCAGTAATCAGGCTTGTATTTGTATGTTGAAATTACAGGCAGTTTTGCATTGCAAACAACTCTGTGGCAAACCAAAAATACAGGGTTTTTTTTTTTTCCCTTCCCAATACCCACACGTTGATTTATGTTGTCCATTAGGTAGAAAGAAGTTTCCTCTGTCTTTAAAACAAAGCAATCCTTTAATAAAATGAGTTTGGACTTTGAAATGACAAACCAGTAGCTAGGATAATGTAATCCAAAGACAAGCCCTCTCCTGTCATGATGCTGTGGCTATAACCACCATAGCCCCTTGAATTCTGCTATTTTTGAAGAAAGATGCTGGCTTGTGCTACCCATCAATGAGACTCTGTGTCCAACAGAATTACACTCTAATTCAGACAGTTTAGAGTATGCCATGTTTCCCCCTGTAACCTAAGGGGAGAAATGGAAGTTGAAAGAGTGGTCAGCTTCTTCATGAGGAACAGATGCCAACAAATTATAAATGAAAGTACCATGTTTGCCATTACATCATCACATGTGAGGTGCTTTTAACATATATTATATAGAAATCATGTTTTTATTGCAGCATTATGTGGCATTCCATCCTAGGATGGACACATTAAATACAAACAATAGGCATTGGGAAGATCTATATCTAATCTCAGCCAGCATCCAGATACACATGGCTACAAAAAGTGACAATTATCAGTGGGTTTGGTAAAATTTAATTTTATTTGTGTTAGTTTAGTTAGTGTTAGAATTAGAAGGAGAAAATCCAAGGATGCAAAAAGATTCAGAGATAATAACATATCCCTGAACTAATGACACACTCCTATACTATAAAGAGAGCAGTTTAGGTTTTAGGATAACAACCACTAACAGTTCTAGGGTCACTGTAGGATCATGCAGTAGCACAACCACATGCACAGACCTTAAATAGCAAAGAAGAAAGAACATGAAACTAAATAACCAGATGAAAAGGCTACTCTTTCAAATATCACTGGAACTGCATGCTTTGTACTTTACTATTTCAAGCCCAGATTTACAGCCTTGTGTTAGCAATCAAAGTCTACAATTAAAGGGAGAGGTTCTTTAAAGAAGTCAGCAGTTTCCATTTAGGTTAGAAATGGAAGAACTAAGTCTCCTAAACTCCAGATCAACCAGCAAGTTCCAATCAGTTTATGTATTTTTAAATGTCACTGTTTAATTTGGAGGTCTAAATATGAGTTCTGGTCTTGTTAAATAGGATCCTTGCTGCAGTGTGGAGAAGAGCTTTGAAAAACATTTTCCTGTAAAACATAGTTGTAAAAAACCAGAAACACTCCAACTAAATTGACATCCAGTCTCTTACTGCAGCCACAGTACTGCAATGACTGTCCTGCAGTGCTACCTTATTTGCAGCAACAAAAGCCCTACAGATTTGCCAACACAAAAGGAAGCTTTGTGGCATGCCAGTTGGGTGCACTCCTTAGCTTTGCATCCTTAGTGAACACTAGGTAGCTAAAAATCCAGTAAATTTATCCTGACATTACTGATTTATTTCTTTCTTTGTAAAGAGTATATATTTTTTAACATTCCAAGTCTATACATCAGCAAAAAGCAAAAGTTGAAAAGTAGATCACAGTTCAAAGCTGATTAAGGAGGAAATAAAAGAAGACAATGTATGTGTTTGGATCAGGAATCTGCAGTGGTAGATAATTTGTACACATCTCAACTCTATCTGAATTTATAGGAAACAAAGCTAAGTGCAGAAGACTACTATCACTCAGGAGTGTAGTTCATGAAGCTACAAAATCAGTGAGTACTTGCTTTTAGTGTTTCAATTTAACTTTACAAATGGTGTTCTCCATTTTTTGTACTCATTGCAAACTACATAATTAAAAGAAAGGATACTCTGCCACTAAAGAATTCTTTGTTCTCATTCCTTTTCCTAAAATAAATTCAAGTTAAGGTACATTATTATTATGGATGTCTAGGAAAGTAGAACACATCTAAAGCTTTTAAGAGCTCCTTCCCTAATTCAGTTATTCACATTAAGTTAAAAACTTTCACTTAAGAATGTGCAGTTGATATTGCTACGGCAACATCAGAGGAGTGAATCCAATTTTTGGAAAATTTGCTATCCAGATTTGTTGCAGTATGACAAGCCAGTGGTTCCACTTTGGGACTTGGTGTTTCTTACCACGCTCAAGAATGGGGGATTGAAAGAACTGAGCAGGACCCTCTGCTGGACACTGCAGATGTGCACAGATTTAACAGTGGCCTAGCAAAAAACTGGAAATCAAAGGTAAAGACAACAATGAGCAGACTACTCATACCTTATCCAAAAAATGTCAGTAAATTCCCTCAGTATGGGACAGCAAGCAATGACAGCAGAAGAGTAAAATCTTCCAGTCCTTGAGATGTCACAAATTTATGGACAACAGCGTAAGTCAAGTTGGACTCTGGTTTATTGCAAATTGAATTTATTATCAGCAGTAGAGACTCAGTGTTTTCACTCTGCATAGCAAATTCTTCCAGTAATTCTCATGAAAGGTTTAAGTAAACAGGAAAAATTTGTTCAAGCAAAATGATTTCTCTATGACTGTCATAAATGCCCCGTGTCATCTTATCTGCCACAAAATGCAAAGGAGGAAATTTAAATACCTAATACTAGAAAGAGACTTTACTTAGACATATGTTAACTATACCAGGTTTAGCTGAATACCATATGCCATAGAGACATGACTTACATTCATATGCATATGCAAGTAATGTGACATTTTACTTCTATATCAAATTAATATTTTAAAGGATATTGAAGAAATTATGGAACATAGGTAAAAAATCAGATTATATAGTTAGATTCGCCTTTGGCATTCTCATTACTTAACTTTAAAAATACTTTCCTCTTCTATTGGTCTGTATAATTTAACAATAATTCTTTAAAGAATGGAAGCCAAGATATAAGGAAAATTTAGAAATATATTCCATTTAATAAAATCTTACCAGATCAAAGCCACCCTAGGCTTAATTTGAAATTCATATGTTTAAAACTACAGCATGGAAACTTCCAGTTATATTGAAAGCCATGTCCTGCATATAGCCTTTCCCTTTTGGAAACTGGAACCACAGTCTTGCTCTTTATTTACTGAGCTTTCTCTGTACTTGCTCATCACTGAAGTCTGTCATTACAGACTCTCTGCATAGTTCCAGGCCAAGAGGCAGAACTATTTATGAACCTTTGTAGCAGCAGAGGTAAAATAGGGATACTAATAGGAATTCAAGGCATATGTTAACATTCAGGATCTTGAGCAGAATTCTTTAGGCAAACAAGAAGGCAACCAAGAAGGAACTGCAAATACTGTGTACATTAGTCCTAGATGAGCATATGCAGCAGAGTAAAATGAGCTGCCGTTCATTCACTTTTTTTTTTCATTTTCATTTCCAAACAGGCACCTAGTTTGAAAAGAATCCTGTTCCCTGATCTTCTCTAAGATGTGCCAAAACTAGAAAACTTGCTTGAGGTGTTTTCATGAAGAGAAGTGTAGCTTAATTTTTTCACTGGTGTTCAGTTTTGAAGGATCAGTGAGTAAACAATGACATGTATTTGCACATCTACCAATGTGGGGAAAAAGTCTGAAGTATTTCTTAATGAAGATTTCTTAAGGCTGATTTAGGGATTAAGAAAGAATGATTTTACACTCTAAAAACAGAAACTCAGCAAATAGAAAATTGTCACTAAAATATAAAGTCAATCTGGTATGTGCTAACTAAAATCAGACATATTTAGCTGTTAATTTTGCCTTATAAAACACAGTGATTACCTATCCTTACCACAGCTCTTTTTCAGTTTACTGCTTATTACAACACACTGTTTGTGAATGTAATATTAACATTATTACATTAAAATTTTATTGATGCATGTCTGTGTGTGGAACAGAATCTACTGGTTAACCATTGTTAATGATCCTTCAGCTTTTTATGGCTTAACAAGCAATGTGTGCTCACAGGTGTTCACAGCCAAACTATTTAATCTCCCTTATTCTTCTAAGGATCTTATTATTAGCTGGAGTTTGGTTTGTTAATTCTAAATTTAATTGAAATTTGGACTATTTATATAGTACTTGCATGTCAATTGAAACATTAACTTTTCATTACAAAATTCTCCTTTTGGTGCTATGTGTCTTTTTTTAGGTAGTCATTCCAAGACATTTAATATAAAAATGATTGGGAAATTCTACGTGGTTTGAGTAGGATATACCACCTTTTGTAATTATAAAAGACTCCAAGGAAGTGCAAATGAACAGTTCTGCATATTTTCCATAACAAGCAAGCTAAAATAAGTGAAATAACTGTGTAACTATGAAAACATAATCCTATCATTGGAATTCCAAGAACAGCATAAGTAACCTACATTCCTTTTTTCTCCTTTCCACACAAATTCTCTTGATAATCTTCCTTCCGTCTAGAGATGAACTGTCAAAGGAGTACAGAACATACATATACACGAATCTTCAAAATCAAAATGAAGAATGTACAGTTAGAGTAACCAGACTTCTCTATTTCTCAGACCACACTTGATGTCATGAAGTTAGAAAATGAAGAGTCATTATGTGCCTTAAACAGAATTTTTTATTCCATTTGTGCTCCAGAAGAGCAACTGTTTTAGGTGGATTTGAGTATTGCTCTTTTCACGTGAACAAAAGCAGTCTTCTTCATTCTTCCTGTTCTATTTAAGTGGTTTCCTTTCTGGCTCTGATGCCAGTCACGTAATCTCCTAATTCACACGTAATGTAAAATCTGGCTAATAAGTGGCAAGATTTATTTTCATATAAGTGACTACATATTTCATGTGCAAATCTAAATGCTAGAAATATTCAGCATCTTAACTCTTACTTAACTTTTCTGATTTGCTCAGTTGAATCCCCTTAGAAACAGAGATAGTATTAGTTGAATATTTCAGACTTTGAACAGAATGCTTGCTTATCATCTAAAATTAAATTATTTGCATTTTTAAAGAAAAATGTCTGTGTTTCTCACTATAACTGCCAGTGCAGAGAGGACCTGTTTCTATCACTGGGTGCACAATTGAAAAAAAAAAAAAAAAAAAAACTAAAACATCCACATCCATTAAAAATGCAGTTTAAATCAGCAATCTAAGGCATAAGCAATCTAATAGGCTGTTGTATTTTATGCTCTACTGCAGTGAAATGAAATTTAAAAATGAGCTGGAGGTTAAAAACTTCTTTAAAACACATGGCTATAGACACTCCTGGAATTATGATAAAGGCTAGTAACTTAGTTTATTAGAAGTTCAAGATACCAATTAATTACTGCATCTGAAGAAAGAACACCAAGAGACTGAACAGGATGTTTTAGCACAGTTGCAATTAAGTTTCCCTTTCTTTATCTGATCGTCTCTGTAACGTGCAAGGAAATACCACCAGGCATGGATTAGTGTCACACTCCTGAAGCTGAAGGTAACTTGAAGAGATATTCCATAATCCTTTACTCATAGGAGAGGGCCCCAGCTCCAGAGGGGCTCATAGGAACACTCTATGTATTTAGCACATAATCAGGAGAGAGGCTTTGGGTGAGACAAGTATGTAGGGAGAGGGAAGGTTGTAAATTATTAAATGTTTCAAGAATTATGACTGCTACTAAATGACTGCACAGCTCAACATGCTGTATCTTTTGTAAAGGGAGGTGATTATGAAAGAAAGCAATATTAAAACAGAATGCTGAAATCAGAGTAAAGAACCCAAGAACTATTCTCTCTTGACAGGTTTATACCATAATATTCATAAAGTATTTATAAAGAGAGATTTTGCAAAACGTAGCCAAACATTTTGCCACAGCATTCTGCTACTAACAAACAAACAAACTAGATAAATGCCAGCTTGGATAGGCTTAAAAATGCTGCAATATAATAAATATATCCATGAATTAGTCTCTTTAAGAGTGTTGATACTTTGATGTGCTTCTGAGGAAGAAAGCTCAGAATACAAAACGGATATGATACCTTATGTCAGACCAGGTGGCAAAACAATTACAACATTTTGACTAGCTAAAGTCCTCACTTTATTTTCTCTTACTCTTGATTTTTTGTAAGGCTTCCACTTAAAATTATTTGTAATAAGAAAAAGAAGAATTCCCTTTAAACAGCACTAAAGTCTCTACATAACATAATGAAAGTCAAAACCCAACATTCCAACCTGAATGTATGTTGTGCATCTCTTTGTTACTGGTAAAGTACATCTTACCTTTATCTTTGCCAATTGTGTGCATCATCTTAAACATAATTTTCTCTGAGAAAAAGAGAAAAGCTCCTTGTAGAACTGCAAAAAAATAGAAAAAAGAGATGGTCACATTCTACCTTCTTAAGGTCATAATATAAATTGTCACTCCTGTTACTATAGAAACAGAGTGGCTTTCATCATTTTAATGAATGCAGTGATAATTGTTCTTCTTTCAGTCTGTGGATAGGTAGTTAACGGTGCCAGTTGCAGTTAGCACAGACACAGACTATTGTCATCTAAGCACAAAGCTGCTGTCTCCTGTTCTGTCACTGTGAGCTTTCCTAACCATCAGCAATTCATAAGGGAACATTCAGGCAGATTGAAGAGCTGTTCACAGGCCTCCGCTCTGTGGCTGAAACAAATTCCCTGCAGGAATTATGTTTTCAAATGAAAACCAAATAAATATGACACAGCACAGAGTGCTTCTTCAGATTGTCCTGTCATGTCATTGCACAAAAACTGTTTTCTGTGTGGTAGCTTATAAAATTTGCATTGTATTGAGAAAAGCTTCAGTTGACATCCTATCTATAGAGCAAGCTCTCACTGGTACAGCCAGATCCCATGAGCTTACAACACACATCTCTGTGCAACCGTGTATTTTAACCTTGAGATTATAAACAGATCAATGGGTACTAAGCAAATGTAAATACTGCAGTTCTGGGAGATCAGTTATTCCATGGGTGCTCAAATCTAGAATATGCAAGTGGAAAGTACAACTACTGTCCAAATTCCAGCATCATCCAGTCTCAATCCAAAACCTTGTTGCATCACTTTTAAAATAGATGCACTCTAAAATAAGCAGATAATAATCCCACAGAACCTTATGATAACTAGAAATCACTGGTGGTTTGGGATGCCATCTTTCCTAACGCACAAACACCCCCAGTCCTAGCACTGAGATGCTCCAGTCCTTACACGGGACGCTCACCAGCCGCTCCATGTCCCTCTGGCAGTGGCAGCCCAGAACAGGACTCGGCTGCAGGGGTGGCCTCAGCGGCGCTGCCCGGAGGGGAAGGATCCCCTCCCCGGGCCTGCGGGCAGCACTCCCGGTGCGGCCGCGGTGCCCTTTGCCAGCCCTCTTTGCCACAAGGACACATTCCCAGCTCATCGCCAACTCATCACCACCGTGCCAGCCAGCAGCATTCCCTGAGCCTTTTTGTAAATCTGCTTTCCAGCCTGCCAGCCCCCAGCACGGACTGGTGCCTTAGTGCATGTACAGTTAATAAGGAATAACCATCATAAGTGTTACTAAAACCATTGTTACCACTTTCACTCAGCTTTGGCTTGAAACATGAAATATTTATTCCAAATCAGTTATTCTCAGTTCATGTTAATTTGGCTATAATTAATGGAAGTTATGGGGAATATTATCTCCTTACAAGAGATCCAGCTAATGTGTAGTTTAAATATTAATGAGCTTATTCTTTATAAGGATAACTGCAATGCTTAATATAGATTAGTCAAGCAGCCAGATGCTTTTCTTAAAATTGAGGTGCTTCAAATCAATAGGAATACAGGCTAACTATAAAACACTGTTTTCTGTACTCAGCCTTCCTTGCTCAACACTATGAAATACATAAATTGCACACAGGATTGTACTTCCCTCTGACATATGTCTGTGCAATTTGGTTCTGAAAGTCTTTCAGAAACCACTACTTTATGAAAAGCAATTGGCTTTTCTTGTCAGTTTGCCCAGTCTAGAACTGACAAAAATGCTGTAATGAATTAGAGAAGTGTATCACCAAAAATAGACATTGATGCAAAGTAGTATGAAAACTGAATTATGACTGAAATTATACTTGGGAAGGTCTGTTTAGAGGTCCCATCTGTGAACACAGAAAATTATAACAGACAAAATGCTGATGGTGGTATAATTTGTGAATACCAGTAATGACATTAGCTGTTGCTGGACAGATAAAACCACCAAGCCGCATAACTCCTGTACAGTTGTTCTTTTATTAATTAGAATTGTAACATACGGATTCTTACTCATGGGATTTTATGCAGTGTATCTCTGCATGCCTCTGACTCCTGAGGTTTTCCCAATTCCCCTGGGAATCATATCTCAGTTATTCATACACATGTACATACGTACCCTACTTATTTTGTATTTAGGTCACATCAGCTGTGCACACACAGCAGCACCAAACAGGTCACCATATGTCCAGAAATTCCACATATATTTCTTATGTATGTACATTCTGAAATGTATTTGATTTACTACAGTGAGCATGTACATTTGTTCAGAAAAACAGTAACCACAATTAGAATTTTGGCACTATAACAGCTACACAGTAAACTCAGTCTTCTGGAGAAACATCAGGGTTACTGCACGAGTGCTCCATAGTGCACATACACATGAAAGTTCCTAGCAAATCTCAGGAAAACATGATAGTCCTGTGTTTCCTGAAGATTTTACTTTTGTGGCAGATAGCCAGGCTGAAAAGATTCTGCTGGTGTCCTAGATGCCATATTTGGTAATAACTCACTTCTGAGCAAGCACCTATAAAACTATGTGAGAGGAGAAACAAGGTTCTAGTTCTCACCCATTTGACAAGAACTCAGTGGAAAGAAAAGCAACAGTGTTCTCTGCAAATGTGGCTTACTGCAGAAAGTTGGAAATGGCTGTGACCATGATTCTTGCCCTTCAGGCCCTGGCACATTTGCCCACAACCTGGCTCATTTGCTCAGGACAGGCATTGAAGTGGGACTTGGAACAGAAACAAAGTGTGATCAGTGAAGTTGTGTTGACTTTTTTTTTAACAAGTGTTTGCTTTCAGCAAGAATAGCTAAAATAAATAGACTATAATAGGAAGAGAGTAATTTAGGCACATTTCAGTAGCCAACTTGACTCCCATAATACTTTGCTACAGACAAAATTAAATACTTCACCTTCATTAATGATACTGCAGTGTATCAGAATATACTGCTTTCTAACCTGAACTGAACCAGAATGCACCATGTGGCAAAAAGACAAATGAAAATTAAGTAAGAACAAGTTACATACAGTGCTATAAAGAACAGCTGTACAATTAAAATTTGGAGAGCTGTAGTACAGCAAAAGTGGCATTCTTTTCATATTCCAAATATCAGGCAGTGAGATCAGTACCTCATAGGCAAAACCAAAGCATGTGAAAAACCTGTAACATTTCAAGACAAATCAGCCATGCAATTGCAGCATTTTTTATGATGAACAACACGATCATACAAAGCTGAATGAGCTCAAAGACAAACCAGTTGGGAAAAGTTCACTGTAAAATATGTCTACAGCTCATTTGTGAGCTACTTAGGTGAGATTGCATCTCTCCTTCAGGGAAAGCTGGAAGAGAATCTATGTCTGTGGTCCAGGTCTTTTTGAAATCCAGACAGATTCTGCACACAGAATAAAATCAGCTTGCTTTCTTACAGGTGTCTTTTCTATGTAGCTGTTAATTTTCTTGATAGCTTTTGTGTTTTCATTGTGTTTCCCTATACTTGGCATGGTGGGCAACACTACAACAAACAGAAACATCCTCACACATACCAAAATCATCTCCATCCTTTTCTTCAGGATCTGCTGCAATAGTACTGCTCCTGCCTTCATATCTCCAAAGCCTTCTTTCCAGATCCATCAAAATATTCCTCATTTCAAGTTTGTGTTCTACAATTTAATCATTAACACATTTAGTGAATTAATATTAGAACTATTGAATGCAGTACAATATAATAAATCTTACAGACATTCAAGTAGAAAGATAAAAGTGAGTATTGGGAAGTTTTTCTGTAAAGACAGCAAAACCCAACTAAGACAAGGTATACCTGTTTATACAATCACTCTAACTTTAACATGGAAGGGACATTTTTCCACACCATAAAAGTAATTGCACCAAAATGATATTTTACATCTCTAAGCTCACGTTCACGGGGCCAAACATGATTTTCTGTTTGTTCACGGCTTCCTCACTTACAGTCAATATTTTCAGAATTCTACTGGCAAATCTTCTGCATGATATGAGTGTAGAATTTCAGACACAATTAATTTTTCTTTAAATTTTTACAATAAAACTTTTACAGTAAGTATTCACAAAGAACTTAGTCAGGATGATGGCATTCCTTCATCAGGTAGTTTTGTACACTTCCTATCCCAAATTTGTGTCCCCTGTGCATCCCACAGCTCAGTGAGACATGTTGCCACTAGTACATGCAGAAGCCTTAGGAGATACAGAAAGGAGAATGTCTGATGCTCTGAAGCTGAGCAGCCATCGGCTCACCTGAGCACGCAGCACTTCCTGCAACAACTCCAATGCAAGTGCAGGGAGAAAAGTTTTGCTCACAGAACTGAGTGAATGGTTGAGGTCGGAAGGGACTTCAGGAGGTCACCTTGTCCAACCATCCTGTTCAATCAGGGTCACCTATAATTGGATGCCCAGGACTGTGTCCAGACAACTTTTGAGCATTCCACGCATGGGGACTTCACCTCTGGCTGACTTTTTCAAGTGTTGAGTCACCCACACAGTGAGAAAGAAAAAAATAGGAGAGGGGAAAAAAAGAAGAAAAAAGAAAGAAGAAAAAAAGTGTTTCCTTATGTTCAGACAGCACCTTCTGTGTTTCAGTTTGCACCCACTGCCTCCTGTCCTGTTACTGGGCACCTTGAAAAGGAGCCTCGTTCCATTTCTTTACACCCTCCCTTCAGAGATTTACGCACATTGATGAGGTGCCCCCTGAGCCTTCTCTTCTCCAGGCTAAAGAGTTCCAGCTCTACCTGTCCTCACAGGAGAGATGCTGCAGTGCCTTAACTCTCTTCATGGCTGTTAGCTGGACTCTGCAGCAGCTCAATCTCTCTCCTGTACAGGGCAGCCCAGAACTGGGCACTGTACACAAGGTGCTGCCTCACCTGTGCTGCCTGTAGACACTCAGTAACCATCCATTTCTCAACCCACAGTTCAATGCAAGATAATTAGGCTACACATCCTTCATGAATTTCTATTCTATAAGTAAATTTCTAGAACTCACTGTACATTTAATAGAACTTTTAAAACACTAATATGGAATACTTCCAAGCCATGCTCCCTTTACAGCTGTTAGAGAAGGGATTGAGATAGGAAATTACTTATTAACAACATTTTAATGTAGGCTGCTTTGTTCAGCAAAGCGAATTCAGTCTGGGAAGAAACCTTTCCCCATCAGCTCTTAAAATGATTCAGGTAATATTCTGCCTGATCAAAAGACCTACCAATTTCCTCCTGACCACATCCTTCTCTGCTCTGACAGTGAATGCAATGAAATAAAAGCCTGCAGGCACATGCTGGAGTAAAAATATTTTTAGATTTTTAATCCCCTGGCTGGATACAGCCATATTAAATATAGATTACTTTTTATGACTGGAGATACAATGGAAGGAAAATAGGAAAATTGTCACTGAATAAAAAAGAAGTGTGGCAATAAAGGTATATCATGTACTGTAGATAATACAGTACAGAGAAACCTAATGTATATGTTCATCATATGAAACAGAGCAATGAAGATAGTATGTCTGGTGTACATAATTTAATATTAATAATTTATAAATATATTCTTACTCTAGTTCCATGTCTGAACCATTCTTGAATTTACAGAATCTTGTTTTAAAATGTCCTCTATGCAAAGTGAGGTTCAAGCCCTGCAACCTCCATTTACATAGTCGTGTCGTGGGACAGAGAGAAAACATAACAATTTTCCATTGAAAAAAATTTTAAAACTCAGTGTTGTTTGTACTTAATGTGCAAAACCTCAGTTCCTTTGGCTAAACAAAACAAAACAATCCCATTGTGATGAAGGATCCAAAATACAACTTAGTATTACAAATAGTATGACAACCCAAGCTTTCAACTGGGTTTTCACTGTACTGGTGCAGTCAAAGAGTTGGAGTTTTCCTGTTACAATTACAAATATGTTGGCTTTCCATTGAGGTTTCAGGATATCTTCTTATTTTATGGACAAAATTTGTATTTTCTAGAAATACATCTGCCTTTAATATAAAAGTACCAATCAAGCAAACCAGTCAATCCTCTCTGTGTAGCTGACCACTCAAATGCCAAGAGTTAAGTGGGATGAAACTGTTCAGCTGTGGTGAGCACTGCAGTGACTGCTGGGAAGAACTACTGTGAAAATTGTTTGACTACACACTGAACAGTTCAGCAGTAGACAGAGAGAAAAACCTTAAATACTATGGTTTAAAATATCCCCAATTCATCCAATTTATTGTAAGATTCATATAGCCAGTCTTTTCTGTCTGGAGCAGAGTGCATTTAGGATGGACTGGGGAAAATGAAGGTGTTCCAAAGAATGGCTCATAACATTCATGTTACCTTCAAGGGAAGTAGCAAAGCTTTCCTGTGAAAATGCTTCCTTGACTGCTCCAGAATCCAAATTTACTGAGTTAATCTGGAAGCTTCCTTTCATTTACAAACTTAAGTTCTTTCTTTTGGTAACTTTTAATGACATATATTAAATTCCAAGGGCAAAGAAAGAGGAAAAAAACCTCAACTCCCTACCCCTTGTGCACATTTTTCTGCTCTGGTTACATAAATCAGTGGTTTATAACAGGAAAAAAGGGAACTAACACCTTCACTTCCAATACAGAAGGAATAACAAGATGCCTAAATAAACAGCCAGTGGGGTGGTAAAAGTCCTGCATTTTTTTTAAAAAAAGCATTCTTTGACTTTTTTTTTTTCAAAATAGTATAATTTTGTGGGTGATTTGATCTGGTTTGTTCTTTGGTTTTTTTGTTTGTTTTGGTTTTTTTTCCAGAACTAGCTCTTTCCCCAAAATGGCATGGCAGCAATCTGCAACACAGATCAACTGGGAGACTGGAAAAATTCTTAGCGGACACAGCTCTGGCTGGAGTTTTCACAGAATAAACACTACGACTTAGCAGTGACTGAATTTAAAGGCTCTGCTCCAAAAATAATGCAGAACTCCAGTTTTGCCTACTGCATAGAAGGAAAAAACATTGGAGTTCAACATCTTTCTGCTGATGAAAGGGGGTATTTGGGTTGAAACTCCATATTAACGTGCAATGTTCATTTTTGTAAAGTAAGAATCATTAAATCACACTGAAGCATCTATTACTGCACAGTGTTTAAAACACTTTGAGCTCATAGTTCTATTTCTGGATACTTCTTTGCCCCTATTTGAAATTTTGAAATTGTTCACAGCTCAAAGAGGAAATTGAAAGCAGCCTTTAAATAATTGTCTCTGCAGATGAACAATAACTAAATTTTGAAGATCTAAGGAGTCAAGAAGAGCACACTAAGCACACAAAGCCAGTTTGATTACAGAGGGTCAGACTGGCCTATGTTTCATCAAGTGTTATACATTCTATTTTTAAAAAACCTTTAAAGTTGTGGAAACTTTCAATACATCACAGTATGTAGAATTGAGAGCATAATCCTTCACCTCTGATATGGAGCTGCCTTTGCAGAATTCCTCTCTCAAAATGTCTTCTATTAAGACTTCATATTAGCTAAAGCAGCGTGTTCATAGAATTCTCCTCTTTTCATCACTCTTCCTAAGAAACAGGTGTCAGCACACTAAAATTACTTCTGTTTCCAATGGTCCCTGCCCAGTTCTGAGCTCATGATCAATTTTCCAACTTCTGTTATTTTATTCCTTCTCCTACTGTAAGATCATCTTCTACCAAGGAGTGTCTGAAGGGAGGGTCATTTGAAAACCTCACCAGTTACGAGACACACAATTGTGCTCAAGTTGGACACTGTAAAAACCAGCAGGAGTCAGTAGCTGGGCCCCGGCTCATTCCGGAGCTGAATTTGATACTTTGTGTTTACTTTAATTGTTTCACCATTTGAAACAAATGTTTATTTAAAGCTGATTGAGGTAAGAGCTGACACGGTGTGCCATTTATATCATCAGTGCCTTTGCCACTTCATCTCAGCAGGTTTTACTTTGAAGAAGCAAAAATAGCTTCATCAGACACTGAAAGAAAATCTTAATGTTCTGGTTAATCAGCAGCAGTCTGTGAAGAAAACAGCAAAGTAATGAAATCTCCACTTCTGAATAATTGTACATGGGAAGCAGTGAGATTCCAGCACAAATTAATTCTGAGCATCCAGTTCAGTTTTCAGCTAGAATCAATCAGTCAAGTACTGAAACTAAACTCACAGCTCTTCACAGCATACTCTTTTTGGTAGGATGCAGAAAGAATAAAAAATAAAATAAAATTAAGGCACTAAATTACTTTTTTCCTACACAGGAGATCCATTATTTTTGCAATAGAAATCAGTTACTCATGTAGGGAATTTTAATAACCTTATGTTCTCAGTGTTCCAATTTACTATTGGAGAAATGTTAGAAAATCTATCCTAGCAGCCCACCCCCTAATCTGTTGTTTTGTGTCATGTGCAATCTTTGCACAAAGTTCACAAAAAACTCAACTATAAATTTTGAAGAGGAGTCCACATTAACCATGCTTCTCAGACTGAATTTATCATTCCAGCAACTTTATAAAAGTATAATGAAAAGAAAGCAGCTAAAGTGCTATTTAAGATATACCATAAAACTTCAGGCCTTCACTACTTTGAGGTGACAGGGAAGGGAAGGAGGCATGAAAAAATTTACCCACAATAGTATCTTGTACAGTCTCAGGTACCCAGTCACAGAAAATGAGAATCAGGTAAATAGAATGTAAGAGGAAGATGTAAAAATGACAGCCTAGGTTAGAAGTGGGCTGCTATGAGTGAGCCAAATGTAGCTCCAAGATCATTCCACCTTAGCTAATCAGAATTTACAACTTGCTCCAATTTAAATCTCTGAAGTGCCTGAAAACATCTTTTTGTAATTTTATTCCATCACTGCACACATCTGTCTCAAAGAAAAAGTGTCCTTAAATCCATGAATATAACATATGCTACTTATTCCATTCCTTTGGGTACTTGACCAGTCTTCCAGAGCTCAGTGAAATTTAAAAGCCATTAAAAAACCAGCAGAAATTCCAGACCAATTAGAGAGCTGATAAAAGACAAAATTTCTGTGAAAAAATATCCTTCTTGTGACTGGAATTAGCTAGAAAATGTCTCCATTATTCTGCTGTACTTCAAGGCAAATGTCTAAACCTTTAACATCCATCAAAAAGTTTTAGCAATTTAACACCTGGAATTCTGAGAAACTTTTCTGACAAGGAAAAAAATAATTCTTTTTTTAGTAAGAAACCCATCACTAATTTAAACTGTAACTTGTGTAATCTCTAGAACCTAGCATTTTTCAAAGTGGGATTTTTATCTGAAGAGAGACTCACTGTATTTTCTCTTCAGACTGCAATTGAATGGTTTCTGCTGAGGGCCTTGTGACAGGGGAGTTGATCAGTTTCTGTGGTAAAGAATAGTTCACCCTAGAGGTCAGTAACAATACCAAACAATTTCAATATATATAACACCAACTATGAAAAAAGCACCCTGACAAAGGAGCTGTTCTTTGATCATCATGACCACGTTTTCATCTAGGCAAGAAAGGAATTGAAAGGAGAAAGGTTTAAGTTTTTCTAAAAATGATGTCCTTAAAATTATCAGTATTAGAAAATGCATTCCTTCATAGAATGTAATTTTATATTAGAAAAGAATATAATTTTAAATTCTGATCAATTAAGGGCCTTCTCACTGCGTAGTAATCTCTGCATCTCAAACAATTCATCTCCTCAGCAATTACCAAATTACTAATCCTCAGCAATTACAAATAACTAATCCTCATTTGCTTTACAACTGTAAAACGAAGACCTTTGTAAAACTGTGTGTGCAATGCTGTAGAATGCAACCTTTACTCCAGTCTCTTCTGTACTGAGCGAATTTTGTTAACTTGTGATGGTGGTAAAATTATCTATATTTCTTTTATCCTTTACTGTAAGAAGAAAACATGCACAATCTCTTGCTCTCTGATATTTTATTCAGTTAGAGATTTTTAAAATGCTTAAAGATATTTTAGAATTTATTTCAGCAAATTACTGAGCTATTGTTACAAGAATTCCTTCATTTGCTTTTTCCTATACCTGCACAGAGAACATGCCCTGCTGATGGTCAAGGTGTGCCATAGAGACAAGAACAACCATAGGACACTTAACTTAGCTGTGTATCATCCAGACAGAATCAAAACATGCAAATATGCAATACTAGATGAAATATAGCCTTTACTGTAGGAAAAAGAAACTTCTAGGAGTGCTTCCTGAGCTTCCAGTTACTGACACAAACATGGACACTGACCACAGAAAACTAAAGGTGCCCTTCCAGGGAATGTTAAGAGTATCACATTCCAGCCAACCTCTCTGTAGCACTTCTGGAAGACAGACAGAAGGTTGACATTTTGATGTTTTAAAAGTACATAAATACATATTTGTATAAATAAAGACATTTGCCCACTTGGTTCTGCTAATAGCACCTTCATTATGTTCCACAGGTGCAGCAGCCTCTGCAGGGGAAGACCTGAGTTTTGATAACAGCTCTTCTGGTTATTACAAAGGCAAAGCACAGGACCTATAACACAACATAGTGGTGTCTTCACACGACTTTCTAACACCTTCAACTAAAAGGGAAATAATTCATTAACCTGGAACCAAATCTGAAATTATCCCATCAAATAAACTGATCTGAGACCTAACAGTGCATTAAACAGTTGTGTTTTCTGGAAAGATAATTGGAATGACTATCAATAAATAAGCGCTTTCCTGAGACTTCTGAGAAATAAAGCAATTGGAAGCTCACCAATAAATGAATATTGCTGGAAAGATAGAGCACAGGGCACATAAATTTAAATGTGATGGTTTTGCATCATTGGAACAAGAGTCATGTATGCAAGCCTTCCTTTGCTTGTCTCAATTTTGAAAGTCCTGCTGTAACTGGTTCTAAACCACATGTATGTAGAAGTTGACCAAGTATCCACTGCGTTTAATGTTGTAAACCGGAGTGTAGTTTTCTCATTTCTCATCACTCTCTGAAGGGTGAGGATTCTTCTTTCCTCTTGCATCAGAAGCTGAAAGCTCTCTGTTCATTTGTTATGATTTCCCAGGAGATCAAGAGAGACAGAAATTACACTATCATGACCACAGCTCGCAGCATTTGCTTTGTGACTAGAGCATCTCAGATTTCAGTTTTGTTTTTAATGCTCACTAGTGACCCACATCAATGCAGTTCGAAGACAACATTATCTTATAAAAGTCACTACAGAGTCCAAATTAAAGATCTCATAATTGATCTGAATGATGGGTCTATCCATAGCAGAAGACTTGAATTGCAAGGCTTGCTTCTCCTTAAACTAATGGTAGACTGCTCTGTGGTCTCAGTTTTACTCTTTATTGCTTAAATTAGAAGATTAAAATACAGTACTTTGCAAAGATGTTTTGGACCACATTCATCTCTGAAATTACTCCTGCAACTTGGTAAAGTAAAAGTAAGCATTTTTGCTTTAAAAAATCACAGTGAATCTAGTGTTTTACTATGAGAAGTGCTAACTATTATTATACAGACAGGCAGTAAATTTAGAAATAGAAAAATAAAACTCAAGCAGCAGCAAGAAATGAAAGATTTATAACACGTCTATGTAGCTGCTTGCTGCACAGATGCCACAAAGCAAAGAAAACAACTGGCTTAAACTAGTGGTTGTCCAGTTTGTGGTTGCTACATTTTAATTTCCATGGTTTGGGAAAACTTTTAAACTTGTTTCTTTGTGACAAAACTCAACGTAATTGCAAAGCTGGTGAAAATCATCACCAGTACAGGAAAAGCAGGGCAGTAAAACTACTTTTGCATACTGCAGTAAAATTCTATAAAGTAATGCAGAAATGTCTTCCTCAGCAGTAGTTAGCCACAGGTCAGTTTGTTTCAAGCCAGATTTTGGTGCCTTGGATGCAACTCAGCCACTGCAGTTGCTACTCAAACTCTATCCAACACCATTGTAAGAGTGATTTTACAAGCTGGAATTAATCAATGTCATAACCTAAGCAGAACTCTGGCCCTTGTACTTTAATCAATAATGGACCACATATCACAAGAAGAAAGATGTTTGTGCATCACAGCTGCTACGAGAACAACTAGCAAAATCCTGGGAATGAGCACAGTTGGCAAACTGTAGCAGCCAGCCCTGTGATGCTGCCATGGCAGACAAGAACATAAACTTCTTGTTGAAATACTTGGCATTATCAAAAAATATAAAAAAATCTATTCCACCTGAACAGACCAGCTCAGCAAGAAAGCATCCCCCTACCAAGGTTATCCATGACACTTGATTGATTTCTGACATCCTCTAGGATTTAAAGAGCATTATATCTGCATAAACCAATGCAGTATAATCCTAAAACATCTCCTCTATCCCAGTTATTTCAAGCTAGGGATGTTTTAGGGATTCTGAAGGACAATGCCACGGTAATGCAGCTCAACAGCTGTCAGTATCCATCCAGTCAGTCAAACAGACCTAGCACCAGCACCCAAGGAAACTCGCCTCTTATGTCCAGTCAAAGAGAACACAAATGCATAATCCCTGAGCTGACATGGAAATGCACCCTCAAAGTGAGGTACATATTCCTCCTAAAGTCCTGCTCTCTCACGTTTTTCAGGTTTTTTTTTTTAGTCCCCTTTCCTTCCACCAGCACAGACACAGTACAGTCAACAAATTGGGGAGTGGAAAACTACATCTTCACCAAAGACTGATTTTCTGAAAAGCAAAATCACAGCTCCACATATGCACCAGTGTCACACCAGCAGCAGGTTGCAAATTTCTGATCACAGATGGCTGGGCTGGGCTTCAGTCTCCCAGGAACTATAGCCCAAGTTCTTACTGGTTTGTGTATTTTATAGTCCACTTGTACGTCAGTAAAACTAAAATCCATTTCTGTGTAATTCTCCCCATGCTTTTAAAATGTATTCCACATTTTAAAGTGAATTCCACAGATTCTCTGGTAGGAGATCAGTGATCCTACCAGAAGGGGAAAAAAAAGAAATCTTTTAAGAGGTCATGTTTACTACATTTGAAAGGATATGCTACTGATTTGCTAAGTGGACAGATTAGGCAAAGTGCTGCTATGAAACATAACTGAGCTTTCTTCGGTAACTGAATACTTAGGAACAGTCTGCAAAAATCCTTTACCATTAACCTCAAGAAAATTGTTACTGCAGTTCATTCAATCAAAACTCTTGCTAGCACAGGTGCTTGTCTACACATACTTACAGGCCAAGAAATCACTTACTACTGAGTCATTACAAAACCTCTTCTGGAAATTACTCTCACTGACAAAACCAAACAAAAGCCGAAACTCAATTCTGTATTGTTTAGTGTCCTCTCAAAAAGAGACAGCACATAAAGATTAAAAAGTTTCATGTGAATGATGAAAGTAAGAATTTAATTCTTATTAATGCCTTATTTTCAGCCTCTTGTTAAACAAATCTTTCTTCTGTTTATCAAGGAAGATTTCATCCTTAGGTCTGTTCTTAGCTACTACATTTAATCCTCATGTCAGATACTATATGGAAAACACATTTGTCTTCCACCTATAAATTAATCAAGGTAAAGAACTCCAACAGTTTTTCATTCTCACGTGCAGACAGTTGTGAGATCTAGTTGGTTAAACTGAAGAAATTAAAATATCCTTGTTATCTTTTGTGTTTTTTTCTAATCTCCTTAATATAATGGCATAGATGAGAATTAGTGTAAGCGATGTAAAGAAAGTGATTTTAATCTCATCCAAACCCATACCAATTATGTCTAATACATTTGCTTACAGAGTTCAGAACGGAAAAAAGAAATAGGATGATGTCTAGTGTTCTCTTTCCTTATATTATCTTGATCTATTCAGGGTGTCTGATGTTGTAGTCACTTTTATTTTACATATTTTAGTACTTAAAGACTGTTCAACTGATATTTTATACACAGAGGATTAAGTTATCTACTTGAGCAAAGACTTCAAAATTAGTGCTTTCCGATGATATTTTTACTCTACTGAGCAAGAAGACAAAAATTGTTATATTAGCTTGATTATGCCTATGATTAGCTCAGTCTTTTCTCCAGTGCTGGCCAATATCAGACACTGATTGCAAAAGCATGACAATTTTGAATCCACTTTGCAAGAAAAGCAGGGAGTTATTTTGTCAGGCTTCAGGCTTGCTGTAGAGGTGAAAGCTGTCTAACAATCCTTAAAACCCCACAAAATTAATGTAGTACAAAGCATACTAAAGCATACAAAAAGGCAAAATTCTGTTCTGTAGTTAAAACCAGAGAAACTTAAAAAATGCACTTCCTATGTCAGCTTAGAAGTGGCTCTCTTCCAGAGGGCTCTAAAGTCTATTTCTCAAACGTTTAGCAATTCTGCTTCTAGATACTGGGAGCAGTATTTCACAGATGACAAGATGGCCTGGGACCCTACAAAGAGCAGAGGTAAAATGCTTTATTGTATTTGTGGCAGACTTAACAGGACCTACAGAATCCAGTCTGAATGAACACAGAAAGGGCACAGTGAAAAATAACCAAGGAAGGTTTTAGAGAAAAGTGTTCATAGGAAGCACATGTACTAGAAAAGGCAGTCCTGTCTAAACTGAAAAGTGAGGATGTAAAACAAAGTCTGAGGTTCCGAGCATGATTTTGATCCTCCTTAGGCTTTAACCATGGTGATAGAAGAGCACTCAGTTCTGGGATCCATCTAATGTGAAAGAGATCTACATTATTGTCTTGGTGAAGTCAACACTAGGAGCTTAAATCATGAACTTTTAAGAAATTGCTCTGATTTTTTTGTAATTGCTCTAAAAGTGCTAATTTCTGTGAAGACCGTAGACCTCAGACCTCTTTTCCCATGATGCCTGTAGATTGTTCCCAGTTCCTGCATATGAATTGCCCAAACCTAAGACCTCATTTTAAGACACCAGAAAAACACAATTATTTCTGTTTTCTACTTTCAGTTACAGTAAGAGGTAGGCTAGATTTCACGTTACATTGTAGAAACCATATTTGGATATACTTACCATGCTCTATAACTCAGTCTTTCAGCTTGATAAAACAGACAGAAGACCACAGAATTGGAGACATGCATTAGTTTGTTATACCAAGTGAATTCAGAGTGCATACCAACAAAGGGAGGGTAAAGAAAAACATGTCAAGGTGAACATCTTAATAATTTGTAAAAGTTGCTGGTTCTACAAATAATATAACCACTTATGTATTTGAAATTAGGTGTTTCTTGTGAATACTTGTAGCAGCTGGTAAGATCCCTGCTGCAGGTCATGCATGAAGAGTAAACAAAACCAGGCATAGCTTGTCCCAGTGAAAGGAGATGGGAACATTTTGCACAGAGATTGAATTTTATTTGATTAAAACTTCAGCAGTGCTCATAGCATTAAACCATTTAATTAATTTACCAGAAGATTAGTTTCAATGCTATGCCTTTAAATAGAAACTTAACCTGCAAGCCAGAATTTCTGAAGTGAGCAAGACGACTAGCATATTTCAAATACCAAAGTAACTCTTATTTAACAAAGCATGTACATAATTCTAAAACAATCCCATAAAGATCTACTGACAGCAGGAACACTCTGTATTAGTCAGTGTAAAAAGAGGAGTTACTGTCAAAGTGAAGCTGGCAGAGTAATGTTTTTCCTATTCATCAGTGTTCTGATATGAAAAACAAATCCATTGCAGATCACAATGATATCAAGGCTTTACAGGTGTTCGTGGAAGAGGGGACTCTTGTCTCACTGTTAAATTCAGATCCAAATGCTTGGCTTAGTTAATTCAAACCTCCTGCTGACATCCAAACTACTGCCCATCCATCCAGAGAGCAGGTTTGCCTCAGTACTTCCTTATTGATGGGATTTCATACCTTAACAGATCAACAAAGAAAGAAAAACTAAGAGCTGCACCCTGAAAGCAAATCATTTAGAGATCAGAGCTCAAATGCAAACCAGCAAGTTCAGAAAAGAGATTATATTTCTCAATGTGCTGTTGACAATGACTGTTATTAATTTTTGGTTTACGGGTAGTCATTTTCAAGAAATAATGAGAATTTGTTGTGTTCCAGCACAGCTTTTGCACACAGAAGTTATGCAAATATACCATTGTCAAGACACACAGTAAGAAGGAATGAAAAGAAGGATATTTGACAGAAAGTTTCTGCCATTCTCAGGATAAGCTCTGTGTCCCCTTCACATTCTCTTTGTTGATAAACACAGATAAAAGGACTGGACAACTGTGCAGGGCTCCTTTCCAATAAGTGGAAAGCATATAGGAACACACATGCTTTTTAAATTTTCTGTCTGAAAATATGTACAGAATATCAAGTCCTTGTGCTTGCTAGCTCATTCTTAAATACATTCCATACCAGTTATTTTAAGATAGACTGAAAGAAAAAAGAAAACCACCACCAAACTTAATGCTGTTCACTACCTGTGACTAAGAAGTGTTTCCAGAGGACTCCAAGTGTATTTCAATGTCACTTTTTATTTTAGTCTCCTGACTGAAAATTTAATTTCTCTTGGTCCTGTGATATCAGTCTTAGCAGATGATGCCTAATGACAACATTCTGGTGTTTTAATAACAACACGAAGAACAGCTATATTATTTTCTGACCTGTGATTGGTTCTGGACCTCTTCTATATTACAGTTAGATTAAATGGTAAGTAAATACATTTCTTGGCAAGTTGTCATATCAAGTGACACTGGATTGTCCATAAATAAATCCAGCAAATGTTAACCAACTAAGCAAGCAGTGTTCCAGTGATGTTCAGTGTCCCAGCTGACTTACAAGAACCACTGTCACTCTCTTGGATGATAGCTTACCTCAGAAGAGCACAGCTCACATCAGAAGGAAGAGAGAATCAGGAACAAAGAAATTTTTTTTGCTAGATGAGGAAATAAACACAGAAATGAGAATTGATATGGTGTTAAGCTAGTTTAGGTTTGAAATGAAAGTCAGATAATTCAAAGTTATGATTCCCATAATTAGAAATCACATTTCCCCTTCTCTGCCATGAGACTGCAAAGCACCTGCTCACAGGAGCTTCACAGCAAACAGATGAGAATCTTCTGCTCCAAAAACCACCTGTGAACTCCTAAACCAGAAGATAATGTTATGTCTTTATTTGTTGAACTTTGCTGATGCAGAGGAGACTGAAATGCACTGTTTCAGTAAGAGCTGATATGACTGAATCCAGCTGGAGTATTTACCCCACTGTAGCCTTTTGTTTAGATGAGCTCTTGAGAGCCCAGTCTTCTCTTCCTGGGTGAGTGAGTACTGAGCATAAATGTGAAGCGATGGTCTAGACCAAAGACTGTGGGTGTGTCTGGGGTTTGTACAAAGGTCTGTTTGTAGAATGGAAAGGTTTCATGCTGCCTTTCTTTGCTCTGAACCTGTGCTTTGTTCAGCACTGAGGAAGTGACATGGGAAAAATGAACCTGCAAGATGTGGGAAATAAAGTTTTAAAGATACAAAGCACATAGCATTAACAAAAGCAGAACTGCCAGGTGGTAAATAAGCTTAATGAAGAAATCATACATATCTCGACAAAAATCTTCTGGACAAAATGTATAAAAATAAACAATGAAAATCCCAACAGTCGGTCGGCCTCTTTCGGCTCATATTGAGCCTGCTCTCATTAAGAACAAACTTTTAAAGTAAACCTACATTAAAAATTTTAAAGTTCTGTTATATGAGTTAATGCTTTTTCCAGTTCTCATTCCCTATCCTTCATATAAACCAGGAGAAATTATCTTCATACTGCATTCAACAAATACGCATACGCATGATCAAAAGGGTATATTTTATGTATTTCTGCATAAGTTGCAGAATTCCTTTGCTTACTTGGGCACTCTAAACATTTGAAAATGAAAGATATTTCACTCATCTGCCAAAATGGGTGACAGAATCTTTGACACCAACGATCTAGGGGGAAGCACAACATAAATTAGGCAGGCCTGTTGCAATAAATTGACAAATTGCTTTTACAAAACTGCTCAGCCCCAAGTGGTATACAGTAATTAGCAGAAGAGGTTCTTAGCACCTCATCAACATAAGGAAATTCAACACTTTGGATGTCACTGCCCATGGCAGGGGGGTTGCACTAGATGACCTTTAAATTTCTCTTTCAACCCAAACTATTCTATGAGTCTATAAGTAAACACTTCTTCTAAAATTCAAGTATTGTATAATAAAAATGTCTACATTTTAAATATACAACTTGACTATTGGAAAGCTTGCGTTTAGCAGGAAATATTCCAGTTGCAATGGTGATTAAAAAGCTTAAAAATTCTGGCACTTCTACTGTCACATCCTTTGAACTGTTAACTTGCTAGTTTTCCAGAGCACACGTTTTTATGGAAGCCATTAGTGATGGATGGGGCAACATTTTACTTGGAGTAATTTGTGCCCCACTCCCTGTTCCCCTTGCCTCCCCCCTACCCGGCACCCCCAGCCCCTGAATTCAATTCTTGATTCCAATTCCAGTGAAGATACAATTTTAAAAATGAAAAATTAGTTGAGAAGGAGAAATGGAGAGTCATTTAAATGGCTTTAAACAAAACCACATTTTTGTTCATTCTCAATTTCCCATCTAAATGGCTTGTGGCAAATGCTCAGCATAGATAAAAGTTCATAATCCTTTTAATAACAATTTGCCTGCTGTTCAAATCCATTTTATTTTTTGGTTAACTGAAGATATTTTGGAAAGTATCATAAAATCGTAAGAAACCTATTACATTGTTTAGTTGGCACAATCTATTTTTTATGTCACAGCGTGTGAAACTGCTAAAATGCTAAAACTGGAAATTCAAGGACGAAGTCACACAGAAAAAGCACTCTGAGAAATAAATTAGGGTGTTCAATGTCATCCTCTTATTCTTTTAGTTAGCATTGGAGAAAGGAAGTATTTAGCACAGAAATCCAGTCTGAACAAGTCTCCAGCCTTCAGTGAGCATCCAACCTGAACAGTGTTCTGACACTGAGATGATTTTGCACCTATTGTACAGTTTGAGGTAGTTCTGCACCTACCACAGTGAACACTTTCAAAAATGCACTCAAGTGCCTGCAGGAGATAAAAGCAAGAAGCTTGGCAGTCTATCACTTGAAAAACAAATCTCTCTGATAGTAGAAACCAAAAATGTTTCACTGGAGGCGAATACTATGTCATAGCAGAAAAAATATTAACCTCTCTCAAATTCTGAGTCAGCAAGTCACTGAGATTTCTACCAAATCCATGTGTTCAGGTTCACTCTGCCTCCTGATTCACTTGTTGAATTGTCCTTAGAGGAGTTAAGGATTTAAATAATCAGTAGGTTTTTAAAACCAGTTACCTAGTGGGAATATCTTAAATCAAAAAATCGTAGAGCATATAGCTTTAAATGCTACAGTCTTGCTTTCAAATCCAGGAAGAATCATACCATAAAGCCAACTAGCAAGATTACCCAAGTAGCCACAAATGTCTTCAAATGCTTGCTTGTGGATTTTTTTGGTTTGGTTTTTTGTTTCTTAGATTTTGTTTTCCACCAAGAATATTAGAAGGAAATAGAGCAGCTGTTCAATTCTAGACTTTGGCTGGATTTTTTGTGTTGTTTTATTACACAATGTGTTAATTTTGTCTCATATCTCCGATATTATTTTCTCAGAAGTTTCTGTTTTAGCAGGCATTAAAATCTGTCTCATGAATCTCATTAAACTTCTTCCTAACGTTTTATTATAGTAATTTTTTTCACCAGATAGGCAGTATATGCCTTCAGTATGGACTAATACTTAATGAATCTTGTTTTAATCAGCTTAATTCTTTCCCTCCTCCCTATACTACCTAATGATCTATATTCAGATCAAATTTTCTTGAAATAATCTGTTATTCAATGTTAATCCGAGAATCAAAGTCCATTTTTTTACTAGAACCTAATAAGGCAAACTGTTTATGGCAATTATTCAATAATAAACTAATTTGAATTACAAAGCATTCTGAAATTTCCCAACTTGGATGTCCAGATGTAGGCAGCTTGATCTATGCTTAGGAATCTAAATTAATGGTCTGGCTTTTCAAATATGCTAAGTAATTTTTTTTTTTTTTGCCTAATAAGGCTTAACTAATTAAATCTTGCACAAACTTAGTATTTTTGAAGGATTATGAAAGGGGGAAATACTTGGTTTTCATTTCACAAATAGCTTGCAAAAAGAATAATGATATTTTAATGCTTTTATACTAAAAAGTAACATGATAAGTGGCTTTCTACTTCAACATAAATAAAACATTAAACAAAACAGTAAAACCATGCATAACATCAATGGAGTCATCTTCTAAAAACCAAAACATCCAATTCAAATGAATAATGAAAGGCTTCAGCACAGTTTTTACGCTTACAGTATTTACTTATAGATCATCTAATTTCCTCCTAAGGCTAATGTGGAAACTGGAAGCTGCTACCATATACAATCAATAATCCTCTTAGAAGCTTAGTGTGAGATACAGGAGTAGTCAGCCAAAAGTAGTCAGCCAGAAATTAAATTCATTTGGGTTTTGTTGTTGTTGCTGTTGTTTTAAGGAGAAAGCAACTCAAACATTTCCCAGCATCTCTCATTTAGCTTACTAACTTTTCCTTGCAAAGGATGATGTTCAAACCTTCTAAAGCTTTGTTTGACTGGCTGGACCTTATAAACACAATATGGACTTGGAGAAAAAGCAACAAAACATTTTGTAGTTCATTATTCCTGTGAAATGTTGGTCACAACACAGACGGCAAATTCAGCTTGTCAGTCCTTACTGCTATTAAACATGCCTTGGGCCCTGAAGAAGGTCGAGTCACTTTGTGGGGGAAGAAATTATCTGGTTGCACTAGAAAGTGGAATTCCAATAAAAGATCCCATCTGATGAAGGGCACACACATTCTTCCTAGGAACAGCAAGAAGCAGAACCAAGTAGACTAAAATATACAAGATATTGTACATTTTGACTAATGCTGTTCTCTGACAACATCAAACACCCCAATGCTCTGTGTGGATTGGCCTCTTGCACACTGGGGGAGGGAACCCATTTGAGCCCAACAACACGACAAACATCCAAGTATGTAAAGCAATTTAATTAAACCTCTGAAATATTAACTGTAGAGTCCAGCAATATTTTCCAGTTCGTGTTCTTGAAGTCAAGCCTAGAGAACTACTCTTCTAGAAGCGATCCAGCCTGACTCATTAAAATGATAAAATTTTTAGAGAATGATCAAAATGATCCACCATTAAATAGCTGCATCAGGCACTCCCAAAGAATAAAGCATTCAAAAGAATTATCCACTTCCTCTACAGTCACTTAAATTTCTCAGTGATTAAAATATACATCCTAAGTGTTGAGTGATAGACCTGCAGGCACATTTACATTTCCTTACCACTGGGCTATCCAGAAAAATAAACATTAAGCATGATTTGGAGAGCTTTCAAGTCAAACGTAAGAACAAATTCTTAGATTTGCTGACAAATTATTGCTTTAATGTTATTTTTTCCAGCTTTGAACAGAAGCTCTGCAAACCCCTTTTCTCCACAAGGGAAACTCAGATACTAAAAAGTGAAGGGGAATAATTAATATAATGTGAGTTGTAAGGAGAAAGCAGTCTATTATTTTGAAATGTCTGTAATCTTCAAAACTTGGCAATACTATGTAAGGGAGGAGAACTGCCAAAAATCAAGCTAGGAGATGGCACCTACTACTTCATATTAATTTCAATTTTGATTAAATGGCAAGCCCAAAAATCAAGAAAGGACAAGCATTTAAAAAAATCCACATAAACTAGTAATCACTCAAAGTACAAAGGACTAATCAGAAAAATCCTTAAATTTAGTAACTGAGATGTAAGAGTATTTCATGCACTGAGCATGTGCTGATTCTGGTTTGCTTTTCTTTTTTAAATAAAGGTCCCCCCGTTACTGGGGACCTTTCCATATTATATAAATCCAGTAATGAAGGAATGTGTCTGCATTCCCAAGGACGGAGAGTGAACAAGAAGGAAAACAGATGAGTGTACAGCTCTGAAGAGAAAGATCAAAAATCGGAGGCATTTTTATTTGTAGTGTCTATTACATGTCATTAAAACTGCTCACAAGACAGTTGTGAAAGCCTCACAGGGCTTGAGATGCCCTGATGTTTCTGGTAAATAGGACAAGACTAAAAGCAATCATCATCCTCTATTGCTCACTTGGAAGCTACAATTATCCTGGACAGTAGGACTTGAAAAAGGATATCCATTCTCCCAGAAATCTGCAGCACAGTCTACTAGTCTGGATAATTACACTGCTTAAATTGCAGATCCAACCATAATTATTCAATTTGCTGAGCAACAAAAGATCTGAAGCTGGAAATAAACATTTGGCTCCTGCTTTGCTGTCTTTTGTACGTTCTACCTAGGAACATAATAATGGATTGTGTGCCTTCAACCTAAGCTTATGTGGTTTTTTGAGTGACTGTATAATTTCAATCCTTCACTTTGACAATTTTTTCCACAAGGATTTTTCTAGATCTCAAGATATTTGTCAGATGGGTTTTAAAATGAGAATTCTTAGATTTCTAATTAACAAATAAGAGAAATACAGGTTAAGAGTGAGAAAAAAAAGAAAGATTTCAGACTGCTTTCCAATCCTGATGAGGTGAAAACAACCAACCTACAAGCTTCAGAACATCTAGTTCCCTAAAGGTATCCAGATACTGAATAAATCATCCACCCTCATTACCTTATAAGAGGTAACAAAACCTCTTATGATTGTGAACTCAATAAATTTTTTTAGCCCCTGATATCTGATGATAGCTAACTAAGTGTAATACTTCTGTCTTGAATATAAACTCTGAGAGTTGAGAGAACTATTAAGTGAAAAAAAGTACAAGAAAGTTGCTTTAATTATGCTATTTTTAACTCTCAACATTTTAAAAATGCAATCTGCTCTATGCAGTTAATTTGACTACAATTTATATTAATTAAACATTTCAACATCATACTGCTTTGCAATAAAAATCTTGCAGCTAAGAGCACAACGCTGACTAAAATGAAGGTTCTGGTGGTGGTCTGAAGAAAGCTTTGTTGGGTTTCACTCAGTAACTGAGACAGGTTGTGGTGCTATTTTGCCCCTACACGGAAATAGAAATAACCTGTCATGCTTAAAAATTATCTCAGATTAAAAGTATTGCATTTTTTTCCCTTGTTAGAGGAAGATAATTCTCACACATACCCATAAAAAATTCCATCCATAAGTTATGGGCAGCCTCAAGCTAACTCATGTACCATAAATACCAAAAGAGAATACTCACTGTCAACTACCAGATGTCTTCATGTCCTGATCTATGGTAACTTGCCTTCTGGTTGTGTGGTCCAACAGGTCATTTAAAATCAATTCTGTAAGGCTGCAACAGTGGTTTTGTACACTGAAGGCCTTCAATTATTGAGGGTAAACTGAATTTAGAAGTAATTGCCACTCTCCTGTCAAGCAAATCCAAGTAATTTTGAAAGCCAGGGTATATGAGCATTATTCTGACTGTATTTGGGAAGATGAATTAAATAATTTTATTTTTAAGGATTCAGTGTTTAATTAGCACACACCTTTTACTAAACTCAGTTGTAGGGACATGCCATGTTTGCCTGCTTTTTAGAAACTGAGACTTGAAATGCTGCTCTTGTAAAGAAGTTAAACTCAAAGTGCAGCAGGAGATTAAGCAAACTTGCTTGTGGGGGACCATGTCAGTAAAATATTTTTGATTATCAATACAACACTATTAATGGAAAACCTACCTAACTTTATTATCTGGATCAACTTCTACCTTCAGATATAGTTTAGTTGTTATGAGACCCCTTATCCTTCCTTGTTGAGAGTAGGACAGTCAATATAATCCATTCTCTTTTCTTTACACAAAGCAAAGCTGCCTTATGATGAACAAGACAGATTTTTCCCTCTTGGAAAAAAATATTCCTGCTTCAAGTTTTTTTCTCCTCATGCAGGCTCCACAGTGAGGGCATCAGGAGCCACAGCATACAATTAGACTGGAAAAACTAATTTCCCACTGTGATACTAATAAATGGAAGTATACAATTAAATCATATCATAACTAAAAAAATTCTCTTCATAGCAGTAACAGAACAAAACTTGCTGGCAACAATTCCAATACCTACCCCATTGCCTTACTGTTCACTATACCTTGCTTTCTCTGCTTTTTTCATTCTCTACTTTTATTCCTTTACCTGACTTGCTTCCCAACAATACAGTACCTCAGTTAGAGGGACTGCAGTGTGCTCCATTTCATTTCTGCAAACATGACAAATGTTGTCACCTTCTGTGCAGCCAACTTGATCACCTTCTTGGATTCTCCAAATCTTGGAGAATTACAGCAAAAGATTGGACTGTCTAATTAATGTCTTACAGCATTATTGTCTGACAGTTCCCTGTCATAATTCTCAAGTCTTGCACATTTACAACTATTTCACACTTTTTTTCCCCCCTGGTTTGTTAACTGATGCTCTAAAATCAACTGCTTTCTCAGCTCAGTCTATTCTGTCTGTGCATTTGACATCTACGCTTAAGCAGTGATAAACAAACCATTACAACTCCATACATAGAATCCTGTGCCACAGTATCTCTTACTGATAAAACATTGAACCTCCAATGGCAGAATCATGAAAAACTTATGCAAGACACATCAAATCAGTTTGCAGTACTTTTTATGTGAGCTGGAAGGTCTAAAAATAATTTCAAAGCCCTATTTAGATAGTGACTCAAGGCCTGATGAAGGCTGTATCTATGAACTTTGTAAAACAGTTGTATTTTTGAGCAAATACCTTGAATTTCTTCTTTTATGTATCCTTTCAGTTTTATAAGACTCTAACTGTATATGGCTGTATCATATGTTTTAGCTATTGTTTTAGCTATTTAGCTACCATTTGGCACAATCTCAGCTTTTCTGTTAAAAACTTAAGAGAAATTATTCTTACTTTATTCTGTCAAATTACTTCTTTGCAAGGCAAGAAAATGTTGACCCTGTATGGTTATAATTTAGTGAGGATGAGAAAATGGAGGTAGTGAGGGTGAATCATCACATTTGCTGTTCTTTCATTTAATAAGAACAAACCTTCGAAAGCATAATTGGGCAGTCCTTAGACAGAATGATCAGTGATCCTTCAGTATGTCTAATTAAATGTTTACTAAGCCCATCAATAAGAATCTGGATGCACAAAACCTGAAAAAAAAGAAACACATTATGGTGTCTGTTGAAAATAACAGTAATTTTTTCTTGCTTTCCTTCATAAGACAGATGACCTACTGAGATAAACTCAGGGATTTCATTGAAAATGGGAAGAAATTCAGTCTTCCTCTGGGTTTCCCTGAATCTATTTTATGTGTGCAGGAAAATGGGAGTCACTGTCTCCAGGGTAAGCAGATTGGTTGCTGCTGACAACAGCACACTACAGCTGCTGTTAGCAGAAACCAGGATCTATGAATCCAGAGATTCAGTTGTACTTGAATGGCTGATGGCTCCTTGTGTAGGATCTCAAAGGACTTTTCATATTTGATTTGATAAAGATATTTTACTTTTACTTCTGTCTGGAATCAAGCGTAAGTGTAAAAAACTTAACCTAGCCAGACCTAATTCCAGATTCAAAGGTAGTTCTCAGGAATTTCTATGAGAGCTTGGAAGCAAAGTGATGTTTGTTCTTCTATTTTGGTGCCCAGAAAGTTATAGTTCAGAGCTGGGGGTATGAAAGAGGAGATTAGGAATGATGTGAACTTTTGATTAAGTTACCATGTATTACAGCAACTTGCATTAAATTGTTTCAGTCACTAAACCCTTTAATTAAATATAATTTTAACTGTGTTGCTGTCTGAATGAATATATTTAGATTATTGACAACTATTTTGAAAGTATTTTGAATGTGTCTATATTTCTATTTTTCTCTTTTGCAAAGCAGAAAATGGTTAGTGGTTCAGCAGGACCCTCTGAGCTAACAAAAGAGCAAACTTGGCTTCATTAAGATTAATGGGGTGGGGAAACAAAGTGCAGTGAGCAGGGAGCAGTGGTGTCTGTCCTGCACAATAGCACTAAAAGGTTTGCTTACTTGTGGCCTTGTAATTTGGGAGTGCCCTATAGCTGCCCATACTCTGCAGGTTTTCCTCAGCCCTGTTTACCTCAGCCAGGCTCTTTGGCAGGACAGGCTCCCACGGCCTCAGACATTCTCAGGCAGCCTTGTGGAGAGGGAGCCCCACTTGCACACTAAAGCCGCAGCCTTGAGAAAGTACATTCTATTGTTACCTGAATGGGAAGGAGATGACAAATGGAAGGAGTTGTTTTCCGTAATTTGTTCTTTACTATATCAAACCCACCTTCTGAATAATCTCAAGAGTCATTATACAAAGTGAAGCATTTGCCATAATAGTCTCATAAATACCTTCCACATCTACAATGTGTTTCAGTCAAAGAAAACTTGTAATAAGGTAAATGCTGATTTAAACTTATCTACTACACTTTGCTGCAACTTTTTAATGCTGAAAAGTTCAGCGAAGTAGGGAACTGAGAATACATAATTCTGATGTGAGTGAGTCTTGTGAAAGCACTGGGGAAGGTACTTCAGGAAGCAATTTTGCAGTCAGCATGTAGCAAAGATGAGAATAATTATCAAACAGCTGTATATATTCCAAGGACTTATGTTGTGATCAAGACAGCATGCTGGTGGCATAGAATGTCATATCATATCAGGCATCCATTACAACACAAATCTGGCAATACTTTTAAATCCAAGAACTACTATGCAAAATGTCACATCAGTGTCAACTTCTCACCTTTTTAGGATGGCTGCAGAAGTTATCTTGCTTAGTAGGGTGTGACTGTGTGATCCAGTTACTGTCTGGGAAACCTTTTACATTTAAGAATGATCCAAAAAAGCATCTGAAAGTGGGAAGAAATCATTATAATATCTACCCGTTGAATAAAAAGAAGCAGTGAACTTAACTTCTGCATCCCTGGTTTAGAATAAACCACATAGGGATGAACACAACCCAAAGGGAGGTTTTGGTAACACAGTAAAAATAAAACACACTGCTCAGTTTATTTGACTGCCCCAGATTTCTGTCATGTTGCTTGAAAGCTGGCAGTACAGTTGCTAAAAACCTTCTCCTAGATGAGGGCAATGCTTGGACAACAGGGTTTCAAAGCATCAAAAGCAGGGACCTTCATGCAGCTCAAATAGACTGGATCCTCCACATAAGCCTTCAGCATCTTTCAATGCCACATAATTCAGGGTGAGATGGGATAGGGCCCAAACGTCTAAATTTACTTGCTATTTATTTATTTATTTATTAAATAACATTTGAAATATTCTTCTATTGTAGTCATTAGCAACAGAGTAAATAAACTTCTAATTTAAAACTACACTAAATAATAACTTTCTCTTTTGATGAGCAAGTAAACAGAAAATGCTTGGAAATACTGTACCAGTTCATTTGTAAGTTAACCAATAACACATCCTGCTTCACAAAATGCTTCATAACTACATGAAAAGCCCTATATAAACGTAGGGATCATAAATGCCTTTCTAAACACCATCTGCAATTGGATTACAGGCTTTTTGGCTACATTTTCTGCAGTGTTTTGCTTTTCATGAGGCAGAGTCCTGACTCTGTTTAGCTGCTCATGTATCTTCTGTCTTCTGAATCTTGGAGGGAGGAAGGGAGGCAGCACAGCTTTCAGGACTCTCTCAAAGACCATAAGAACTATAGTGCCACTTTATTTTCCTCCCTTCCAAAAAACTAACAAAAAAGGACAATCAAACGTGTTGGAAATGCTCCCCATATTAAACCAGAAAAAGACCCAGAAAAATGATTGCTGGGATCAGTAAGGCAAGTGTTTAAAATCAAATTGATGTGACTTGCATCAGTTCCCATGTTAATAGAGGTTCTCCAGTCTGAATGGAAACACAGCACTTCTTATATTCAGCGACTTGACTTTTCTTTTTTTTTATAATTTTTTTTTTACTCATGCTTAAGGTTCAGATACGTAATTCATTTGCAAGATAACGTGCATTCAATTTGTCTTATGTAGGCTGCAGAGTAACAGATTTTGTGCTTTACTGTGATTAAAAAAAAGGTTTTTCTCCCCCCACCAAAAAACCCCAAAAAAGGACAGAATCAAACATTTTTGAAAGTCTCCACACAAAGCGCAGCGCCGCAGTGCCAACACCCCGGTGCGGGGGACTCCGGGCGGGCGGAGCTCCCCAGCCCCTGTCCCGCGGGGGTGACGCTGCGCCCGCGGAGCTCAGCCCTCGCACGGCTCCCGGCGCCGCCCAAGCGAGCCGCCGCTCCCCGCCCTCCTCCAGCGGCAGGACTACACCTCCCGGCTGTCCCCGGAGCGGAGCCGCCGCCTCGCCGCGGGCGGCCGGGAAGCGCAGCCACCGCCGCCCGTTCCGCTCGGGCGCCGCCCGGGCCGGGCCCCGCGGAGCGAGCGGGACGGGGCGNNCCCGCGCCCAGGGGCGGGAGCGCGGCGCCGGCCCCGCCCGTGGCGCTCCGTGGAGCTGTTCAGCGCCCAGGTGCTGAGTCTGCCCGCGGCTTACAGAGGCTCCGGCGGCGTTCCCTTCGCACCGCTGCCCGGCGCGGCCATGGCCCCGGCGCTCGGCCGCCTCCGCCAGGCGTTCTGAGCGCCCGCCCGCCCGCCGCGCCCCGGCGTGGATGCAGCAGCTCCAGGCGCCCCTGGCTCCGTGGGGGAAGGCGGCAGGTAAAGCCTTTCCCTCTCCGCCCATCCGCATTGCATCCCCGCCCGCCCTCCGCTCGGAGCTGCCGGCTCCAGGGGCTCTTGCCGAGCCGAGAGCTGGAGGCTGCCGGCGGCGCGAGTTGTGTGCAGGGAGCGAGCTCCGCGAGGCGGGGAACAAAGCGGTGCGGTCCCCATGCTTTTTGAGTAGTTTCCTTATTTTAATTTCCGGGGAGTGGGGAAGGGAAGAGTGGGATGGCTGGCTAATTGCAAATATCTGTGCTTAGTTAAATGTAGGGGGGAAAAACCCCCTAACTATATTAATTCGCTCATGGAATCACATTCCTGTTCTCACGGTTCAGCAGGGGAAAAGATGTGTTTGTCATACAGGTAAGGTAGTGCTATAGTCAAGACTGCAAAATGGTTTCCTTGAGTACCCTCCTTAACTGTAATGCTTGTATAGATTTTGCACTGCAATAATTACTTACTTCTTTCTGAGGGGATTACCAGCCCCACTGAAGAGCTAGGACAAGCAGCAGCAGGTCAGAGAAGCAGCCACAGTGCTTCTCTGTGACAAGGTGTCAGAAAAAGAGAGGAAAAAATTCCACTGTATTTAAGGCCAAATGACAAGTTGCATCCTACATGAAGTCATTTACAGCCAAGCATTGTGCTGTTCTGCCTGATGCTTCAGGCTTCCTCTTAGTGCTGGGTGATGAATAGAGAATTGAGCAAGCATATTAACCATGCATAATCAAACAGCAAGTGTTCTTCACTGCATGTATGGGTAGTACCTTCTGCCACAGGATCAGGGAGTATTCCTGAGCTATCAAAAGACTGTAAATTTCACCCTAAATTGAGCAGGATGCAGCTGTAACCTTTTTGTGTTGTTGGTAATACAGGTTAACTTACAATTTCTCAGAGAGGAATGGGAGCGGGGAGCCTGGCAAAACAGAAACTCAGCACTTTTCTCAGGTGTAGATGGCGAGAAAAGTTTAACCCAGGAGACTGCATGCAGCCAGACCAGGAACTTGTACAGTTTCTGTGCCAATTTGCAAAAGAAACTGAAGAATCAAACTAAGATTTAAAAATTGCTTCCTTTAGAAAATCAAATGCAGTCTAATTAGCATACTCTTAGCACTTTACCTTAACTTACTTCTGCCCTGTACCTAGAATTTCTTTGTGTATTAAGTATCTCCTGCTCCCCACGTTACTGTATCATTAAGTCAGAAGAAAAGAGCCAGAAAAGCAATTGCAGGGAGCAGTAAGGTAAGTGTTTAAAAGCAAAATTATGGGACCCATGTAAATTCCCATAATATTAAAGGTTCTCCAGTCTGGACAGAAACATAGTACTTCTCATTTTCATTGACTTGCCTTTCTTTTTTTATTTTTTATACTAATGATTAGGGTTCAGGTATGCAATTCATTTCCAAGATAGCATGCATTCAATTTGTCTTAGAAAGGCTGCAGATTAACAGATTTGGTGCTTTACTGTAATAAAAAGAAGTTGAATAGATTGAATACTATCTGACAGTCATCTCACATCCAAAAGCTCTCCTTCCAACAGGCATCTTGGACATGCAGGAGCATAACATCTGTCTCTTAACAGTAGCCTTTTAGGGATCAATTGAGTTAATAATTACCATAGTGCTTTATTGTAAAATTAAAAATCAATTTGTGCACATGACTGTGTGCGAGGCAAGCTTCCCCTCACACCAGCAGAATTAGATTTCCTGACACAGCTCCTCCCTACCTCTGCCTTTCAGTCTAAGCACCATCGAAGCCTCAGAGCACGTGATCAGCTATGTGTGATTTAAGCGATGCTATTGAATTTTTTCCACAGGGAACAATTACTATAGAGTGACAAGTCAACCATTTTGATCCTAACAGATCCAGCTCTGTTTAGTGACGGTAACTACAGCATGCTCTGCCTAACCCAGTCTGAATATCTCGCTGTAGCAGTTTGCTTCTAATTTAAAAGGACACTGTTAAACCTTAAAATAGGTTCTCATTTTTGGGCAAGAATAAGAGGCTTAATAACAGAAGGGCATTGTAGACATTTCAGCTGTATACTTGCAGTGGCTGCTGCCTGCAACAACCCTCAAGAAGCCACTAAAATACAGGAAAAGCTGAGCAGCATGCTCTGACCACACCCCTACATTGCCATAATTCATAAACCGAGACTCTGTGCTTGCTGCCACATTCATATTTTTACCTGGTCAGTTAGGACAAAGACAAAGCTGCTTTGTCCTAATGAAGCCAGTGCAGCTTGCTTTTAATAGAGCCAACAATCTATTCCCAAAATATATTAAAAAGGACACTTGTGTTCCCCAACATTGTTTATGCTAAAGGCTATTGCAAATAGAATATTTATGCTTGTTACTTGTATGTCAGTTTGGGCAATACACAATCAATATTTTACTGATGTAGGATCCACTGCAACTATCATGCATTCAGCACAGTAAATTAAATCTCAAGTTGCAATTTCTTTGTGAAAATGTTTATTTTAACTTCTACAGGAAACTGCTGAAGTCATGGAAATGTTTCCATTACACTTAAGTAAAAGTCTATTTTTCAAAAAGACTTGCACCAAAACCTGACCTGGATATATTTTTCATGTTAGAGCCACTGTTATGATCACACTATACAGCAACACAGTAAGAGTAGGGGTTTTTTAAGGATTAAAAAAATCCTTATAAGCACAATCTGTACAAAAATGCTATAGTTAATAATCAACATGCACTATAGAAAAGTAGAGACTTTTTAACTGCTCTCTGTATGAGGGAGAATGACAGGACACATACCTTTGTGTGGTATGGAGAATCAAAGTACTCTGTATTACCAAAACATCTTTTTAATATTGTTCCCTGGATTTTGGCTGAGATGGCTTATATATTTTCTACAATTCTAAAAAAAAAAATAAAAAAATAAAAAAAATAAAAAAAATAATGTATTGTATAGTGCCAATTTTCTGCTTGAATTCTAGCAATTCTTGGCAGGAAACATAACTAGATTTTACTTATCCCCATAAATGCCTGCAAATTGTTATATGATACTCCCAAGCCTACTCTTTAAAAAAGGCATTTAAATGCACACTGCAATAAGCAATTACTGAACTGCTTCATTTTACAAGAAAGGGCCTGCTAACTCAAAAGGAGCAGTCCCAGTGACTTGTTTCAAGTAACAAGTAATATTTTCGGTAATTTTTGAAGGTATAGCTTCTAACTTATAAATATTTGACTATAGTGTTTAAGCATTTGTTTAAAGTTCTCCACAACACTCCATAACAGAAGAAAACTGTAGCTGCACTCCAGGCATTATCGCTATAATCATGTACTTTTATGTCTCATAGGTCAAAGTCACTCTAAAATCTGGGAAAATGTTAGACTATGGTTGGATTGTGACATTGTTGTAAAAAGGGACAATCCATAATTTGAGCTGACAACACAATGCTGGCAAGATTTGCAGAAATATTCACTTCCATTTTATTTTGTCTTGAACAAGTAGTTTCTGAGAACAGGGCTGTTTGGAGTCATTATTTATGTAGAATTGCAATGAATACAAGATTTTCCTTCTTGAGTAAGTTCTACTCAGCTTTGTTTCTAGTGCTTGGGATGGGGGCAAGCAGAGGAAGACTATGGGGTAGAGAGCAAGCCCTGCACATCCACTGGGAAGTCACCAGATTTTGGTGATTCCTGACTTGGTCACGCACATACTGCCCTTTTGGGGCTCTACTGTCAAAGCCACTCAGCTTTTACTCTAAAGGGAGGCAGAATGCTGTCATTCCTTAAAGGAATGACCAGCAAACATCCTCTTGAGTCAAAGCAGGAGCAAGCAATTTCATGATTATAGAAATCCTCAGTGAAGGTGAGAGAGACTGAGAAATCTCTCAGTCTTGAATCTTGTGCTACAAGTTTGAGGTTTAACAAGCTTATTTAAAGAACAGAAAGCTCACTCTGTCTGAGCCGACCCCAGTCTCCTCAGTGGGAATAAGTGCCAGGGCAGCATGCCTGCTCCTCTGTCTGTGATGATTATTCTCTCTGGCCTAATACTTGATAGTTTGCATTCTTCATTCATCTGCTGTTTTACAGAGCAGAGGCAATGGACCTGGACTAGCACCTGTTTGCAAGAACTGCACGAAACAATTTATTCCATTATTTTTTCAGATTTCATCTTTTGCTTTTTTTTGAGATGTGTCTGAGGCTGCTATAAAAAAATTACACTTGGGTTTTTTTAGATCTCTTGCTACTTGTCCTCAAAAAATGCAACTTGACAAAATTTACAAATACAGACATCCGAGGTATTCCACATGAAGCACACAGGACCAAATTATTGAGAATTTCTGAAACAAACAGAATTTCCATTAGTTTTCATTTAAGATAGCTATACAGTCTTCTTTAAATTTAGAACCAAGATGTCTCAGAAATTATAAAAAAAGAATCATCTATACACAACCAATATTCCACTCATAAGAAGTTTATCCTCTACCCGTCCTCTTATGCCAGCATATAAGGATTATTCTTGCTACATCTGCAGTAGAGAGTTGCTCTGGTGACATGGTTTGCTATCTTTGCTTTGGAAGTGTATTAAAATTTCAGCATCACAAATACAAAGCAGAAAAACATTAAACTGACATCCTAAAAGTATGGGAAATGATTTTTAAAGGTGCCCTTTGTTAACATTCACATAGCATCTGTTGAAACTTGCACTTCGGAAAGCAGTGTGTGACCTATGACGCAGCTCAACTACAGAATAAGAACAAGATTTAACAGTTCAGCTCTGTTTTGAGATAATTAAGAATGCATATTCTTCAGAGAATAAGAGGATGTTTACTCCAGAAATATGCTACTAGAGAACAGGTTACAATTAAACAACATTAGCTGAGAAATTCTGATTTAAATATGAATTACATCAATGCTTAGACTTATATCACTGTCTTATGGGAAAAACCCCACAAGATGCACTATGAGTTCAGAGCAAACTGCAGAGCATATTCTGGACTCTATTCTGGATTGCTGTCACAAGCAATACTCATGAGGAAAAAGTTTAACATGGGTTTACTGTACAATCACACCCCCCACCCCCACTCCCTTGTCTTCTAAAAGGCATCAACTTGAACAGCATTCTGTTACTGTTACATAATTTCAAAGTTTCACCACATACAGCTGCTCAAACCTGAACGCTGAGATAATAAATGCAAGACAAGTATTTTCTCTGAGATACTTGAGACTTCTGTCAACTACTGTTTCTCAAGTACAATATATTTCAGTATTAACAACAGCAAAAATACCCTTTAAAGTGACAAGCCATATCTGCCACTCAAAAGTGCACAAGCTTTAATATATTTTAAAACTGACTCAAGTGAAAGAGAGATAATAACTGGATTCCATCTGTCCCTCTTAACAGTTTCTAAATGAGTTAACACTGATTAACAGTTTTGCTTCAACACAGGATTTTGGTGATTTTTTAGCTCTTTCCCACCTATAAGGTTCTTCAAGTATAGTAGAAGCTTTTCACTTTTAATCAGGATGTCTTGCTTCAATCTTTTCTCGGCCAAAAGAAGAGTTAATTGGTCACTTTGTTCCCTTCACTTCCTCAAAACGTTGGTACAGCCATGTTGGGAAAAGGGGTAAAATTCCATAGATTTCTTTAGAGTAACTGCAAAGAGGCTAGCAGAAAAATCATGATCAGGAAGCTGTGCAACTTTGTTTTCTTTCTTTATTAAGCAATTACTGACTGAAGAAAAAGCAGAGTTTAACTCTTTCTGGGAAGAGAGAATATCATCTAAGAAAAGTAAGCAGCTATTGTTGAGGAGCTGTAGCTTTCTGTACAGGCTACTCCACCCTTCCCACATTGCTAAGCAGAACTGTCTGTCATTGAGAACAATGAGAAATTCTGTCTCAGTGAGAAATGACAAGTGAAAATACATCAGAATAGTAAGTGTGCTCTGAAACACTTCAAACATCACAGACTAGAAGAAAAAATACTCAGTTCCTGACTCCTCCATCAGTTACTTCTGTGAAATCAGTACTGCTATACAGATGAGAGATCAAAATTTTGTAGCTTTTCCTATAGGAGTCCTTCATTGAGCTCGAAGCTGAACTCCACTGATGACCCTACCAGCAGAAGAAAAAGACAGGGAGAGTCTAGAAAACACAGCATGGACAGGAGTCTCTTATAGAAGCTAAGGAACTGGCAGAGAAAAATGAAGAAAGAGAAAAATCTTGTTAAGTTTATTATTTCTTGGTGAACTGGTATATGATAGTAGATGTATTCAGAGGACAGAGAGAAGTTGGTGTTCTCTTGTCGCCATGAGTGAGAGGCAAGAAGGATAAAATCCCTGTTGGAATCCCCTAGTGCCTCTTTGAGAGAGAAAGAGAGGGAGGAAGAGACCCTGACTATCAGCACACATAATGAGTTCCTAAGTAGGGGGATACAGACTGTGCTGGCACAGGCTGGAGGTGGGGATCCTTGCTAGTCCCAGAGGATGCAGATACCACCCCTTTTTCATTATAGGGCTTTAAGCTGCTGTTACTCTGCAAACGTGGCAAGACAGTGCAAGTCAAGATGACTCCATAGTCTAAAAACAGCCCTTGATTGATTCTAGTCCTGGGGAAACTTTTCTTACTCCCACAGCAAAGGTGGAAAAATTACTGAAAAAAGCTCATCCTGATAACGTGCAATTATGTAAATTATTCTAGTTGCTGCCAGGGTATCAGCTATATGATAACCATTCCTTTGAAAGAACAATGTACAATGGAAATGAAGCACAAGAAATTGGCTACCACAGCCTGGCAAACCTAATTCCAATGTATGTTGCTGTAAACAGATGGGAATATCTTGGATATAAAAGGATTTTTATTCACTGAGAGAAGGCTTGAACTTGCCATTTCACCTTCCTTGTTAAACTATTAACTGTCAAATAATGAGTGACAGAAATAGATACTTGCAACTTTTTAAAAACCAGTTTCCTGATAATTTCTCAGATCCTCCAGCTTTAGCCCAATATTATCCTCTTTGTCTTCCAAAGCAAAACATAATGTATCCCAGGGACATAAGGTGAAAAAGTACAACCACAGCTAAATCTTTATTGAACATAGACACATTTGCTGAAAGTTTCTCTGATACACAGCACACAGGCTGCTGCTGCACGTGCGATTGCAGTGGTCCTGCAAGAAAAGGCTATGGAACACAGAAGAATCAGTGTATAGACACAGAACTCTACCTTACCAGGCCACTAGGTCAGCACAAAATAAGTGTTCTTTCTTAGGTTCACTCTTTGGACTTTCCAAGACAGTCTTCACAAGTGACTTACAGCAAATATGTGATGTTCATCTCTGCCAGCTGATACGATGCTTGCTTTCATTATTTCCCAATGGCAAGGCTCTTCAAGTCTAGCTCATACATTAACCTTGCAGATTTTAAACACTAAACTTTACTCAGCTGAGGGAAGGAGGAAGGGAAGGAGGGAAAGAAGGAGGGAAGGAAGGGAGGAAGGGAGGAAGGGAGGAAGGGAGGAAGGGAGGAAGGGAGGAAGGGAGGAAGGGAGGAAGGGAGGAAGGGAGGAAGGGAGGAAGGAAGGAAGGAAGGAAGGAAGGAAGGAAGGAAGGAAGGAAGGAAGGAAGGAAGGACAAAAAAACCCATGTAGGTTTCATCCAGGTTTCTCATTCTCCTCATGTCTTAATGCTTTTGACTATTACTTCTCACACGATTTTTTCTTACACAAACAAATTTCAAATGTCACACTAAAGAGGAGAAAAAGCATTTTTAGTTTGTTTAGTTATTGTAAATAAATACACCCATTATGCCCATTCATTCCACCTGGTGGTCTGCCAGCAGTTACCTACAATTCTTCAAAAGGCTTTCATAACACAGCCACCAAGAAAGTCTTCCTTCATGCAATCTCAGTTTCAAATGAATGTATTTCCTTCCCATAGAAGCTAGGAAAATCCTGACAGATGGAAGAACCAGTAAACAGCTTCAGTCCTGGAATGGCTGCATATTAACTCTATGTCAGGCAGAGATTACAGCTCTAATTTCATAATCTGCCTCTGAAGATCTACTTCTGACAACAGTGCAAGGCCCAGCTCCAGATTTCTTCATTCAGAACTTACCTATACACAGTTTTTATATCTGTGCCACAACACAGACATTTTTACAGAATATGAAAGTCAATTTAACTTCTTATTGAACGTATTATAAGTAAATGGAACAGCATGCCCTGTTTTAAAAAGTATGAAAAAGAATAGTAAACTCTACACAGCGATGTTCCCATTACTTTAGGACGTTGCAATGAGCATTTCTTGCCAAGTGGAAGGGTGACTTGCTCAACAGTTTTGATAAAATATAAATTGATTTAATTATAATACAATGTAAAAACGATGATGAAACTAAAGTCTCTGTATTTTCCACAATGGAAAGATTCTATTGGCCTAATGTAAAAATTAAGTTTTTATTCACTTCACACTTCCTTAACTATATTGGTTGAAATTCTGACTGGTGTGATGCAGGAATTCTCTTTAGTAACTGAGATTATTTAAAGCATAAAATCTTGAAATCTTGTGAGGCCTAACTTTTTTTTTTTTTTTAGCAGGAATTAATAGAGATTCCTTTTAGTTAATAGCATGCTAAGTAGTAGCTAGCTCCTTCTAGCCTAGCATGTAAGTAGATTTTGTCTGCTCTTAAAATACCCTTCCAATCACATTCTGATGAATAGTTTTATTCTTCTGAAGCCAGTTTACATGTTATTTCAAGCAGAGTAAATTAACACAGGCGGTGTGTTCACCTAACAACAACCACATTCCATAGTGTTTGTGGGATAATGCTTGGTTTGAACCCAGACCACAGAGTATATCCTGCTAACAAGAAGGGGAGATGAGCTGTAGCTTACCAGTTTCCTCTGCAGATTTCTTGGATATGACTACTTGCTCTTCTTAGCATAAGGTATCTATAGCTTCACTTATTGAGAGAAAAAGTATATTAGTTACCAGTTCACTGTTGAAGATTTCTGCACAGTTTCAAATGTCTTTGCCTCTCCTGGTTATATTTAATTATAAAACATGTCATGATCACACTTGAGTACCTCACTTAATACGGTTTTGGAGACAACCTCTGCTGCCTGGAAGACTAGCACTATGCCACCTTTCTACTGGACGTCACATTCTGGGGTTAGGGAGTTGATTTACCTGAGACAAAAACAGAAAAGAAATTAATTTACACCCTCTTCTATACTGCTGTCTTGTTTGACTGTTTTCACTTTCTGTGCACAA